>OX365948.1:57147400-57382400 GCA_947247005.1 Spisula solida | reverse complement strand
CTATTTATACAAATGTTAGTGTTTGTGCTCGATCATCGACTGGGCTGATTGTGTGGACTGCAATATATCATGGTTTTATCAGGAGATTTACTTGCTAAGTGTTCTTGATATTTTTTTCCGTTTTAGGTCAAGTGCTCATCAGGTAGTAACCCAGCACGAAAATGAGCAATGCATGTAAACATTTCTAGATTCATTTTGCAAAACTAAAATGCAAATGGTTTATGCTACAAGGTCAATAATTGTTTATTTAACACGAAGCTTTGTTTCCATATCGACAGGCTGGTGTTTGTTACATATGAGGAATTGCAATGGATATGAACGAATTCTTGATTCAATATCTAATGACTGTGTTTTTAAATTTCAAACTCTTTGTTAACATCTTACATGACACACATACACACCTCTAAAATACCCACTGTCGATTCCACCAGGCAAGAAAACGTTATTGGCACAATTCCTCTTGCTGTGAATAAATGCATTATAGTGTAGTTCTAAATAAACACACACTGTCACGAATTAGCGGGTAATTGGTCGTTAATTGAATCTACTTTGGTCGCATCCAACAATATTTCAAAAGAGATTAGCTTCTAAGAAGCTATGTTTAATAATGAATTGTTCCTCCAATATTGCCAAGCTATATAGACTGTCATGCGTTAAGCGATTTCAGGCAACATGTTGTCAACATCAAGAAAAGATGCAGCGTCACCGTTAATAAGCTAGCTGCATGTTTTACAAATTTAACAAAGCTTCCTGACAACGTCGAGTGTTTTTCATTTTCAATTAAATGTGCAACCGAACTAAATGCCACAAACTATGTAAACTAAGAAGGAAAGAAGGAATTAAATGGCTATTATTTCAAACCGTTAGTGGTTGCAATATTTTGATGTTGTATCGCATGAAAAATTTGACAAGAAATGTCTTGGTTTAGATTAAGTCTTGAAATTGTCAATGTATGGTATTTAATAATGGAAATAGAGCTGACAGATTATGTAAATACTGTAATGCACAGCCAATCCAAATCCTCACAGATACGACGGCAGCGCCTAGCCATTCACGCAAAAGTCAGACATAGAACGAACCATCCACATCCCAAAAATGGATATTTCAAGACAGCCTAGATACTCACTCCGCAATGAATGACACACTGTGGACTTCGAATTCTGTGCATAATTAGCCATAAAGGGAGGTAATTATAAATGATAACTACACAAAAGTTTGTACCCAAAACGTTGTCGAGTCAGAATACCATATTTTATCATGCTGTTCTTTATATAGACAAATGCGATCTCAATACTTCAAAAACATATCATAGGTCTCCTTAAATACGTTTGCTAATATTCTTTCTTGTAAAAACAACAAGATACTTGTTTATACGACGAGTTTTATTTTTCATTCTATGACAATGAGACAGGAAAGACTGTCAATGATCGATGCTTCGTAAGATCGCAATACTGTTATTCATATTTATTATTTTGGTTTGTATATATGATACATTGTTATAAGTATGTGTCTATGTTTATCTAGGCAATATTTTTCTGATTGATGTAAGTGGCTAAAGTTAATTTTGTTTATACGCCGATTTGCTTATGATACGTTGCTACATGTATGTGTCTATATTTACCTAGTCCATATTTTTTCTGATTTATGTAAATAGCTAAAGGTATGTTTATATGCCGGTTTGCTGTAAATAAACGATAAATGGTAGTAATATGCCCTCGGGTGTATTGTTTATAGACTTTGTTTCTTTTAATTATCCCTGTTAGTTAAGCTATGGGTTTAATGTGTGTAATATACCATAGAAACTATCATTAGGTTTCTAGTTAAAGCCAAGCATCAATCAAATGTTCATTACAAACACAATAAACTTTGCAATTCAATAACGAAATAGTAAAGTGCGGCCAGGATAATGTGAAAAGAGTATATTAAGTCAGACAGGGAAGGCAGCACTCAACTTAACCAGCCGAGCACAGAAAACATTAAAAACACACAAAGCACAATGCCCAACTAAACAAGCGCAGATCCGCCCGAGTCCAAGCTGTCGAAAAGTATAATAAGGTGGATTGCAATTTTGTGCACCAATTATCAGTGTTGATTTGAGTACAATACGGACCTTATCGGTTTATTTAAGTGATTTTGCCACAGATGACCAAACCGATTCATGTTTGTAAATATCACATTATCCTGGGCGACCTATAGTATGTAACATTTCTGGGTACAATTCTAAATGTTTATGTTTGATTTACTTCGCATGTTGATTAAGTTCTGTGTTGGTTATTGGGGCGTGTACTTGCGGTCTGTGGGTTTGTTTTTTTCTTTTGTTTCGTGTGTTACACTTTGTGCCTTTCGTGCTGTGCTATTTGTAATGAGTGCTGCCTTTCCTGCCCGATTTTATATTATCTTTGAACGTAGTACATGCTTTGACATTGCTCTCACAAGTGACTTACGGCCTGAATACTTTCGTACTTTGCATCTCTTGGCGATGGCGTCGTACAGTGTTGGTATGAATCTCAAAATAGGTGCAAACTATTCTTCTGTGTTAAGTAAACTCTTCTATATCCAAACTGTTCACAGCTATTATGTTACCCGCTGCTGCGTTGACGTTATTTAGCACACGAGCAAGGAAGCTCACTGCTTAAGAGTTTGGGGAAATATAATTAGTGCGGTTCTGTCGCAGGTACACTAAACGCGACGTCTTGTCGACTTTGGAATATTCTGACGTCATGGGCCGATCAAGACATTGGTTGGCTAACGTAAAGTCATGCTAATTTAAATATTTATTGCACACTTGGGGAGTGTCGAACGATATTTCTGGCACGACTTTACGGCACTGCTAGGCCACACGTTATGTGATAAATGTCATTACGACGAAAAATATAATGAGTGCGTTTCTGTCATTTGGCTCTGGAAGGGAAATTGTCACGTCCTAGGTGGCCCATCTCAATCATTGTTAAATATTACAAAACCAACTTAATCTAAAACAAGAAACAGAAGATTAGACTGTAAAGAGGTCGTACATGTCTCACTGACAGGAAATTGTCTCTTGGAGAAAAAATCAAATTACCGGCTAGCATTGCTCTTTTTTTCTTAACACAATGATGATCGTTCTTTTTGGTTTAAGTGACTTGTTATGTAATGGTTGCTGCTTAAAGTAATATTCTGAGTAAAAATTGGAATCCGTCGTTTATTGCAAGTGTCGTTATGCAAGTATTATAACGAGTATTGTACAAAGGACCGTTCAAATATTATAGACTAAATGTAATAATAAATCGGACAGGGCAGGCAGCAGTAAAAAAAAAGTTAGCAACACACTTCGCTAAACACCGGTGGTAATTTTCTCTTGTCGTAGAAGTCTACTTAGTCGATTTTGACAAGTATCCCGATGGGATTTGTTTTTGATAAATCGGACTGGGCAGGCAGCAGTCAACAGAAAATGTTAGCAACTAACTTCGCTCAACACCGGTTGTGCATTTTTCTCTTGTCGTAGATGTCTACTTAGTGGATTTTGACAAGTATCCCGATGGGATTTATTTTTGATAAATCGGATCAAGTCACTCTGTGGAAATGTCTAATGTTTGTTTATTTCTATCTAATAACGTAATTATCAATGGAAGGAGGGGGGGGGGGGGGGGGAGAGAAGACGAAGACAGAAATCCATCATCAGCTTGAGAGATGTAGTTTGTTTCATTATTATCATAGTTATAAAAAAAGATTATATTAAGTCAGACAGGGAAGGCAGCACTCAACTTAACCAGCCGAGCACAGAAAACATAAAAACACACAAAACACAATGCCCAACTGAACCAACCGAGCACAGGAAACATAAAACACATAAAGACACAATGTTCAACTAAACAAGCGCAGATCCGCCCAAGTCCAAGCTGTCGAAAAGTAAAATAAATTATAACTAGCTGAATGACCCAGTTTCCACAGCAAAAGGACTATAATGCCTAGTTTTAGCTGTCAGAAAACTTAAAACGAAGAAGTGCCCAACACACTACCGACCAAGAAAATTAAACATCCCCTGTCCCACTGTTTAAAAGCTGAATAGAAAAGATTCAGCAAACAAAATGCCTCGTTATGTCTCGTTAAAATTAGAAATTCTTTAGAGTATTACGAACATAAATCGGCACCATCGTGTCCTCGGAACAAACTTATGTTTCTATACCAACATACAATTCCCTTTCAGGTTTGTGGCGTAAAACTCTAAGGCAACATCGAATAAATGTTTGTTTGCAAAAAGTGAAAACGCCAATATTTTATCGGGGTGTTATTAAATGCCTTTAGAGACACATCTGACATTATTCATCTCAGATTAAGGGGAAAGTCCTCTTCGGTCCCACCAAGAAGTTCGCTTAAATATACAGTTGATGTGCGTGTAGAATATGTCTACACAAATAAGAAACTAAGTCGATATCCTGAACGTACAGTTCGGCCGTCATTCAAATATAGAATTGATATTGCACATCCACAGTCAGTTCGAAGCCATACCCTGATTGTCAATCGTATTTGTCATGAAAGGAATATTTTCTGTCACTTTCAAATATATTTTACAAATTAAGCAAACGACTTTCAGAGAAATAAAATCCGATTTCCTTTTCAATTAAAAACAACAGTACGTTTTTCTCTTTATAAAAAACGATTCGTGCCACTTTGATTGTTAGGCTTGCTTCATTATAAATTAATTTGCAGATTTTCAATCACAATTTCAAGCAATGTGATAGTGTTAAAGTCACCAAGAGATGCGTATTATCGATCAATAGTTTTTGATTTTACAAATTAAGCAAACGACTTCCCAAACAAAAAATAACGTCACGTAAGTTTTTCTCCTTGTAAAATCAAGCTCAATGCTGTAAATGATGTCATAGCTAATCATTGAAAGTAAAGAACCACATTATTTCTCACCGCTCGCGTTGCAGTACATACGGATGACGACGAGTGGCGACGCGTTTATTTAGAAATGGAAGAAGCAGAAACTTTTGCGTCGGTCCATGCGAAATCAATACAGACAGTTAACTGATCACAGTAATTAATTATTTTCAACCCGTTCGATGTTTCAACTTATTATGTTTTTTCCCAATACTAGTTGATAGTTACACGTTTGTACGATGAGGTTTCACTGGTAGCTGTAACAATATATCTGTATAAATTAAGAAATAATGAATACGTAGTTATGTTTTGTTGCGTAATAAAATATAGGCACGTGTTTGGATGCGTAGTAATTAAATCACGAGTGCGTAGCACGAGTGATTTAATGTATGCATTCAAACAAGTGCCTATATTTTATAACACACCAAAGCACAGCTCCTATTTAATATTTCGATTCTAACATCGCCAATGCTCTGCCATTTATAGCACAACAAGACAGGTTGACGTCAAACTATTTTCTTTCCAAGGAACGTTACCGTCACCGTTACGTCATTTGTCATAGTATATGACGTCAAACGTGACGTCATCAATCTGATTTTTGAAACGCTGATCAACGCTGGTACAAACGTTCATAGTGTGAACCCAGCTTTAGGAATGAAACGTAGGAAGCTCGCCGAAGCCGCTGAAATGACATTAATCGCTATACTATCATCGATTATAGTTATAGTATTTTGGTAATTATCCAACAATTTGTCGTGCACATTGCCGTCTGATGATAAACAAATAAAATTGTAAATTGATAAAACTTTTGTTAATAATCGCATATTGACATCATTAATCAGATTTACCGAATAATGTGACTTTTTCATTTCCGGCAGTTTTATACAAGTGGTTTTTTAATACTTTTAGGAATGAAATGTAGGAAGATAGCCGAAGCCGCTGAAAAGACATTAATCGCTTTACGTTCATCGATTTCGCGACTATTTATAGTATCTTGGTAATTATCCAACAATTTGTCGTGCATATTGCGTCTGATGATACTCACATTGTTTTTGTATGACTTGATCACTGTGTCAAGTGGGTGCTTTGTGATTAACTATGGTCTAACACGCTAGATAAATGGCTTTTGCTTATCTTGTACCTGTTATTGTATAAACTTAGCACATGGTCGGTCATTGTCTTACATTTTGTATACTGGGTTATCCTTTGAGACTTGTTGAGTCGTGTTTATATCAACGTCCATTTTCATCCCACTGTTCTTGTTTGTGCTTTGGTGTGCTTTGCTGTTTCAGCCGATTGCAGCCTTCCGTGTCAGATTTATTTTTATTGTTTTTGTGAGTGGATTCAATGTCCCATGTCAATTGTTTTCAAATGTCAAACAATGTATGTGATTAAGAATGTTCTCAATTCTTCACATGACATGGAAGCGGGTTTACACCAAGTGGTAATATATTTTACTTTGATAACGTAAAGATTATTTTATTTCGTGTAGGCACGCAAAACTGTGATCCGTAATCCATTTCTGTGAGCATATGTCGATGTCAGTAATGGTCGATACGATACGAGTTTCTAATTGGTGACAGAAACGCTTAATCTTATTGACCTAAGTAGAATCAATATGAAAATGTAATGTTTGGGTGTTATCGTTATGTTATGGTATACGTGTATATACAGTTTGTTGGGAAAGGCTGCAGAGTTGCCGTCACAAATAATAATAACATTATTAACAAAACAGCAAACATATGTACGATCAATGTAGCACGCAATACGCACATCATACATGTAAAGGATACTTTAAAATGGTATTCAGTGGCATTTCAACAATACACTTTAAGTGTAGTATGTATTCGCATTCCAGTATTGCCCAATGAGGTTGGTTGGTGCTAAACAAATGATTGATTGTTGGACATTAGTTAGAAGCAACGACCATAATTGCATGCTTTAAGTTACATTCTCAAAAGAGACGCATTCCTGTTTTGCTTGAAACAGATGTTTTGCACGTTTATAGAATTTCTTTCACGACACGCGTTGGTTAATTTCAATATTTCTTTGCGGTTCTCTCGCCTTGAAATATCAATCTTGTTACGAAGTAATTTAATAAAATTAAATTTCCAAATATAGCTTAGATCATTGGTTTTAGAAAATCACGTTCGCAATTGGTAGAATAGATAATCTAATAGAACGGATTATTGCAAAGACAAAACACGTTTATTAGCATAATGCGCACAAAACTAATTACATACATGCGTTCAATGCTTCCTGTAGAATGGAATTTGATAAGCATGCTTCTTTCTGTCTTTTAAAGACATTCCGTAAAATAGTTACAAAGAGACAAAGGAACTCGTAACATCACAATTTGAAAATGTGGTAGAAATGTACTTTGTATATGATGTAAGCGTTTTGCATAAGTCGATTTCAGCACAAATTAAAACTGTCTTACAAATGCATTGTGTAATTCTGATGCATGTCCGTGGTAACAATGTATGTGTTTTGTTGTAGGACTCGCTTACACTTTCATTGGGAAAAAAACATATCAAAATAGAACTTTCTAGCTGATTAGTTTCTTTTTTCTTGTTCGTTTTCGTGTTTGTCAGTGTGGGTTGTGCTTGTGTGTTCCTTTTTGTGCTTTTCGTGCTCTGTTGGTTCTGTTGAGTGCTTCCTTCCCTTTCCAATTTGTTATTATCTTTTTGCATATGACAATTCTTTGAAAGAATTCAGCATTTTACTCAACATGAAAGTGTGAAATAAATGTCTATATTATACAATGTATTCAATATTCATTCATTACCCAAGAAAGGCGTGTGTTACACGAAAGCTAAGTTTTTCATTGATTAAGTGACGATGGTTGACTTTAGTTCATGACGACTGAGTTGCTGACACAATGATAATAACATTATTAACAAAACAGCAAACATATACACGACCAATGTAGCATGCAATACGCACATTATACATGTAACATGTACTTTAACATGGTATTAAGCGATGTTTTAACTTTCCAAATATAGCTTAGTTAATTGGTTTTAGACATTTTGGGCTTTTTGGTAGAACGGATGATCTAATAGAAATGATTATTGCAAAGGCAAAACACGTTTATAAGTCAAGAAATGCACAAAACTAATTGCATACGTACGCTCCATGCTTCCTCTACAATTGAATGAGATTGATAAACATGCTTCTTTCTGCCTTATTAGGCATTCCGTAACACAGTTACCAGGAGACTAAGGAACTCAAAACATCACATTTTGAAAGTTTGGTAGAAATGTACTTTGTTTATGTGATGCATGCGTTTTTCATATGGCGAGTACATCACATATTAACATGTTCTTAAAAATGCATTGTGTTGTTGTAACCATGCATACGCTTTGTTGAAACACTCACCTACACTTTCATGGTACAAAATTGGCACATTAAAGTAGATTTTTGAAGATAAGTTTCTTTTTTCTTGTTCATATTTTGGGTTTGTCATTGTCGCCAGGCTCGTGCTTGTGTTTTCCCTTTCGCGCCTTTCGCACTCTGTTGTTTCCAATATTTTATTATCGTTTTGCATATGACAATCATCTCATCGTACTCTACATGAAAGTTGGAAATAAATGTCTTTATTATACGATGTATTCAATATTCATTCATAACAGATGTATCGAAGAAGATAACAGCCAACATATCTAAATAGTGGAATAAACCTAACTGATTATGTCGTAACAACACATGCATGATTCAATCAGCTTTTCCATTGATTTAGTGACGATGGATAAGTATTATTCATGACCGTCGATCAGGCACTGATACAGTCGTTGATTCAGAAAACGTAACCGAATATAAATCCAACAAGCATAATGATAATGCCATTCTCCTGTTACACAACAAAACAAAAATAACAAATTTTCTTCTTCAAGCCTACAAAGAATTTCACTTTATTTAATTCTTATGAGTGGTTTACCGCGGAATATCAGTGTATTATTATCCGAAAAGTTCACTGTTGATTATTTCACTGTTAATAATTGCACTCAAACGGACTACATTTTGTTCTTTTGAAATCCCCGTGGAGCGCCCCAATGTTGTTTAAGCCTATTGACGCCTAAACTCAAAATGATACTGTCTGCCCTGAACTCTCAGTGGATATCTCACAAAATTTGGAGGCAATGCAGCCGAATAATAATGCTGTATCATATAGCTTAGATCATTGGTTTTAGACAATCACGATCGCATTTGGTAGAACGGATGCTCTAATAGAAAGGATTATCGCAAAGGCAAAACACGTTTATAAGCCAAGAAATGTACATATTTCACCTCGTGAGCGTCGGACTTTAATTTTCACTCGTGGCTACGGCACTGGTGAAAATATTGCGTCAGCTGCTAACTCGGTGAAATAACATTCAATCTTACACCGAAAAACACAAATATCCTCAATATAATTTACATTTCAATATCGTTTTTCAATGATGTAATTTTTCGCAGTTCTAAGTGTTCTTGACAAAAACGTAAAAATAAATATAGCAAACAACAACAATGAATTAGGGAAATGGCGTCATGGTGTCCAGTAATATTCGATGGCGACACATTTATATACACTGCAGCTTCATAAAAGATTTTTAATAGTTGTCCACAAAAACATGATAATAAAACGGACAGGGAAGGAGTACGCAAACACCAAATGTCTGACGAAGCAAAACTATAAACTCCTTAGGGCAATGACTAAAGTTACCGGTAAGCAAATGTACTATATAAATCAGGACACACTATATACTCCTCCTTAATATGTGGGTGACCTGCCATTCTGATGAACATCATGATGGTGCGGGAGTCGTTGGTAATTTACGTCTATAAATTTGCTGACATTTTTGTTGCGTGTCATATCACAGTTAATCATCCTAGTATAAAACGCTCACGAAACACCGCGATCAAACCATACAATTACACTGTTGATATAATCTTAGTCCAAGACGAACAGTTCGACAACTTGTCAGCTGAATTTACTTGTAGTCGCCAAATCGATGCCAGTTGAAAAATGCGACATTTCAGCGACTCGCGCCATATTGTCTATCTTCTTCCATGTATATGTAGTCCACTTTATGGTAAGAAATGAAAAAGGTAAAACATAGTTTTGTCCCTGACCCTTTTTGTTAAACTGTGTTTTTATTTTATATCCAGTTTCAGTATGCGTCATTTTGATCGCGACCACTTTCAACTTAAGCAAGCAATTTGTATACTGCTTTTATGCCTTCCGCGCATATTCCGTCCTTTTATTGTATATTCTGTGTGTTGGTAACTCTTTACCAGGGCCGGTTTTTATAAAGCATCTTAACTAAGAATTTTCTTGAAATCTTAAAATTTCTTTTAGTGTATTACCTAAATAATATAGATATTATTTCTTTACGAAGAGTTTATGCATTTTGTAGAGAGTTACGATAATCAATAAGGAAGTATGGGCTATTCTTCAATTTCCGGGACATATGTACATCCCAAATTTTTGACTTAAGTTAAAATATGTAGATGCTTTATGAAACCAGCCCAGGACAACACTGTTTCTGTGTGACGTTTTGAAACATTTGCGAGACCAACCGTATGTCATGAGGAAATGATTGATCACAAATGACATTCTCAAATGCATAGTAGGAAACGACATTTCCTATTCGTGACGCATCAGACGCTTGGTCAGAACAACCCATTAAAGACTGACAGACATTTGGTACCTTCGTCAGAGTATTAATGCGTTCTTCATTTCATAATGTATGCGCACGAGTAGCAATGAGTTGAAAAAGAAATACGTTGCAATTTTATTTAACACTTCGTACAGATAAACAACAATATTCAGCTTTATTTGTATTACATACCAAACATATGCCGCTGATACACAATATCATCGGTTTCTTTTCGTATCGGGCTTCTACAAAAAATAGCGGTTTTATAAATGTGTTAATTATGTACTTTTGAGATTTGAAACATTCATTGTACATTATCAACACAATATTAACAACACAACATTAAAACCTTCACGCATATAAACAATGTCATATCAAAGATACGGTTTCTTGTTGTTATCATCATTTCAATGGGATAAAATTAATACCTAATGAACAAGGCAGTATACTCACCTAATGACTCGTTTATTCAAGTCAGTCGTCTGTTAGCATAACATGTTATATATAAACATTGTATTTTTATAACGTTTTTGGTTCAGCAGATGTGGCATAGTGGGTAAAGTGCCTCACATCATAATGACATCACAAGTGTGCATAAAAATTGAAAATTCAGCGCCGTTTTACTAAAACTATACCATTTGTAAAAACAAACTAACATAATACAAAAGAATAACAATTGACCTTACCTTAAATAACTAGTCACGGTCATGATGGCCAAGATGTCCGTGACCATAACCGCTGTATCAACCCCGCCGCCATCCTCCAGAACCCCTATATCCCCTAGAAACGCTGTGTCCGCTACCAGGCCCTCCGTAACCGCTGTATCCGCTATCATAACCTCCATAACTACTACCTCCACCATGTTCGCCACTATGCCCACCATGGTATCCACCACCGCCAAATCCCCTTTGAGCAGCCACATAGCTGACGACAGCAAAAAGGACAAGGATAAGGAGCTTCATTTTGAAACTAAAAATTAAATACATGTATAAAATAAATTAACGAAGAATTAGAGAAAATTTTAATATTTGTGAAATATAATTACAATTGAAACAATTAGATTGACGGAGAAATAAATGTCTTTGTAAAATATAAATGAAACATACAAAATTTAACGGAGAATTATATATGCTAAAAATATAAATGGAACATAAACAATTATCGGAGAAGTACAGATATTGCTGAAATACAAATGCATCATAAATAATTAACGGATAATTCAATATAGTGGTGAAACATGATGTAACATAATATTTAATGGATAATAAAATTTATTTAATGCTAACTGGTGAGATATGGAGTTCTATCAGTGAAATAAAACCTATACCAGTCACTGGTTATCACCTACAATGTGACTGATATAAGCCCCGCCACCTCACAGGGACTACTTTAATTTACCAAAATCTCAACACTAAAATTTCTGTAACTTTTTTATTATTGAACGGATCATGTCATGTAGGGGCTCATACTCTTAGTTGGATCATTTTCTACAGGTTGATGTATGATTTGATGCAAAATTCTCGAAAAAGTCGTTTTCTCATATTCACCATAATCCAAGAGGGCGGATTTTGAAGTGAAATATATGAATGGAACGACATATTCTACGCAGCTTAACCACAGTGGTAATTTGGCATAAAAAGTACCAGTTTTAACACCATATAAGCATTAAATAAATAAAATATTTGTTTGTTTTGATTGAATATGAGCTACGCGCTCTTGAAAACATTGAATTTTATCACTACACGATGAGATATAAACCATATTCAATCAAAACAAACAAATAGTCTCTATATATTGGTAAAACAATGTAACTTAAACAGTTAACGGATAATTAAATATATTGGATAAATATGAATGTACAGTTCTACATAATTAAACTTAATTAAAATTATAGATATGTGTCTGATGAATTCCAAGCTACATGTATACCAAAATTCAACGAATGAGCAAGTAATATATTCATGAGTGGTGTATAGGCCAGCTGATCACGATGTGAAATAACTACCGATCTTACACTGAAAAACACAAATATTATATTTAGTCATACTTTATTTTGATAATTCTAAGCCAATTAGTAAATAATTGGATTTTATTGACCCGTATGTATACCCGTCAATATAATAACGTGACTAATATCAAAGCGGGTGCTTACGTTCGATTAAGTAGGTCTTCAAAAAGCAGTCGATTTCCGACGTAAATGTACGCTTTATATGGTTACTTTAATTGTAGTGTACGTTATCATATGGACGTTTTTTCTTCTGATTGAAGAAAACGTATCTTTCATTTTGTATACAAACGCTATCTAGATCTTCTAATACAACAGCCACTGAAAGAAGCTAGCCGTCAAAAATTTTAGTAATGAACTAATTTGTGTTTGTATTCGAAATTGATCCTGTATTAAGTATTATGTAAAGCATAAGCTGCATATTTTAATTACTATCAATGCCACACCACATTATTATTCGTCTGCATTGTCTCCAAATTGGGAATTTTGTGAACTATCCACTAAGAGTTCAAGGCAGACAGTGTTATTACGATTAAAAGACGTCCAAATGCATAAACCACATTGTGGCGCTTCATGGGAATGTTAAAAGTAGTCCATTTGAGTGAAATTGGATTATAATTCACTGATATTCCACGGTAAACCCCTCGTAAGCATTAGATAAATACTATTTATTCACAATAGTACCTTAATCTTTTCATCTGCTACCAGTATTCACATTCTCAAACATTTCAAAATGTGGGTTTTGTTAGAAACTGTTAAACAACAGTTTGCAGTAAGTCACACATACATGCACTTGTATAAGAGATAAAATCGCCTTACCTTTAGTGACTTGGATACCCTTTAGTTCGCAATACGTACTGTTTGGAGGCAGTGAAGAACTGCACATGTGCACTTGTATATATACCATTGCACAAAACTCAACTGTAAGATGCATCAAAATTGAGATATGCAATCAATTTATTACCATATATTTATATCCATACTCGTCAGGACAATGACACTTTATCTCTTAACTAAAGACTATACAAAGCAGGACAAACAATATAATCTTCTTTGATATTCTGGCAATAATCACCATGAATCGTTGGTTGGTAAATGTCAATGAGATTGCTGACATTTTTGTTGCGTGTCAGATCAAAGTTAATCATTCTAGTATAATACGCACACGAAACACAACGATCAAACAATACAGTAACACTGTTGATATGATTCAAGCCGATGTCGAGTCCAAGACAAACAGTTTGACAATTTGTAAATTGAAACAACATGTAGTCGCCAAATCGATGTCCGTGTAGACAAACTGTTGAAAAATGCCACGTTTCAGCAACTCACGTCTTTTTTCGTTGTAAATGTTACGGATTACTTAACACATTCAGGGAAAGTTTTATGAAACAGCAATATCATGGTTGTGTCCATTTGATTTTTGTGACATTTAGTTTAGTGTACATTTTGGGAGAAAACTAGATTATTACACTTACGTAATCAGTAACATGTAACGTACCAGTTCCAAATTACACGGCTGCTTTTAAGTCACCATAGCTTATTCGATATTTTGACAGGGTCTACTTTCATGCAGAGCAAGCAATTTGTACTCTGTTCTTTTGTGCATTTCCTGCTTTGCTGTTTTGTTATTGAGTGCTTCCTTTCCGTGTCCTGTCCAATATGTTTTAATGTGTCCGCTGTGAGATTATCGTTCTCTACATCAACCATTCATTCACTTGCACACTCGTAGGTTTACGACGGTGTCATTCCCTTGCAATGACAAATAGTTTGCACCATTTAGTGTGTTTTTAGTCAATCGGAACGGTCCGTACGGCATTTTTACGGGATAAAATACCTCGGATGTATCAAGCGTATGAATCCAGCAGCTTTCTTTCTTAAATCCTACGCAGAAGAAAATGGGCCGAAGAAAATAGACCGTAACTGATCAGCAGCGAAAATATCAAAAGATGTTTTATTGATTAAACAATACAATTTCGCTACACTCCTTGAGCATAACACGCAGCTACGCAGCGCTTGCTTGATGGGCGTGTATTCCATTGAAGCGCTGTTAAAATATGTCATGATGACGTCATGGCGAAAGCCGTTAAAAATGGCGACGTTCTATTTACACCCGAGAGATGATTCGTAGAGATTGTCCGAGGTGTCCCGATTGGTTTTTAGTAAGGAAATAGTATAATGATCATTTATATTAACTCAACATGACATGCCACTTTCTCCAGAACTTCGGAAATGGAAATAAATTTGTAAAACCTGAACTTCAATTAACAATGATGTATTATCGCATCGTGAAGCTGACAACAGATTGCCTCAATATTTCCTGTCGCGTGAAGATTTGAATATTTTATAGCAAAACCGCACGTGAATTAGCTTCACAACTTAAGGCAAAACATACCATTATGTATGTAGTATATACTAGTTATGTCCAGGCCTAGCGGTTTTTACTACTGAGGTAGAGGAGACAACTGTAAATTTACTTCCCTGGACAAAGGGGCCGGGTAAAGGGCTTTATCTAATCTCCAACTGGTCTGAACCGGTTTTATCCAGTTTACGCCAGACTCTTTTGTTAAGCGGTGCGCCATCTTTTGTTATTGTTAACTTCTAGAACTTTTGAGCTTTGATAATTTTTATGTATTGTTATAAAATTGATGTTCATAATAAATCTTGAAATCTTGAAAATCTATGAGGTGTGTACTCCTATTAACTAATTGTTGGTGATGACGTTATTGGTGCATTTAACATGACTAAAGTTGTACAGTGTTTTTTATGCCTTACGTTCTCTGCAGTTTCTGTAGAGTGCTGCCTTCCCTGTCTTGTCCGATTTTGTAAGTATCTTATTTGTTAACATTGCATATTCATATTTGAAATTACACTCAATTATTCATTGAAACCATTCATATACTTTGTTCAATAGTGTTCCTATTAATTATATCCAGCATTATTTCCTAATGTATACGAGGGTCATTCAATATATAATGCGAACTATGAATTATCTCTAAAACCCGTCAAGATAATTTTACGAAATTTCGCCTAATCAATATTTAAGTCATTGTCTTTTTGTTCAGAAAATTTAAGATCCTTTACATCGATGACGTCATTGGAGCACGCCTAACTTCGACGTCACTTAATACACCATGGACGCGTTAATACCTAACGTCACAAGACTAGAGTAGTTAACCTAACATTCCAGCGCAGTCGAAACCAAAATCACCGATTTATTATTGCCTTACCAGAGGCTTGTTTTAAAACGCCCTCTTTCATATTCCGAAATGGCGAGACTATCAAATACAAATACGATAGGCAGAATTGCAATTAACGAATACCAGTGTTCAGGACAGGATATCTATGCAACGGCCCATAGAAATGAGACGACAGTAACCTGGGGATTCGACTATCTGATTTACATCGAAATAAATAGGCCGCGTCCATGTAGTTTAGAGTGTATGAGCGCAGTTGCCTAGCAACGCGAATAGAAAGTCTGTCGAAAAGATGGAATTTGGTCATTGATCACATAGAAAGATACTTTGAATGATAATGTTCATGTTTGAATGATTAATATTGGATGTACAATATTTAATGTGTTAGTTCGCATTATATATTGAATGACCCTCGTACATCAATTACAGAGTTTGTAAATTTTTATCTACGTATGAGTGAGTCGTCCCAGAAGATTGTGGACGTTGCGGCAGAGACTCAGATAATTAAAAAAAAACATTTAACGTTGGTTTAATGTATACTGTATTGGCGTTATTGCATTCTGGTAAATAATGTTTAAACGGTCAATTCTGTCCTTTACACATTTGAACTAATTAATGACAATGGAGCTAATACTTAACGATAATTATATCGGAAAGGGCAGGCAGCATTCAACAGATACAGCAGAGCACAAAATGCACAAGAATGAACTCGCGGCAAAACACAAAGACACAAAAATGAACAAGAAATTATATGACGCTGCAGCATGCTTTTTATTGGTTAAAACGTACATGAAAAGTGAAACACACGCATTTCAGTGAGGAATATTAAAGCAGACAAGTGTGCTGGTTTTGCAACAATGACTCAAAGTGCTTTATAAATTGACAAGAATGTGGGTGTTAAGCCGACAGGATATTGTCGTTTTAGAAAGCGATAATTTCTCGTTTGTGTGACATTTTCGTCCTATTTGACAGACTTTTTAGCAATTATAGAGATATACGACGATAACCTGCGTACGTTCAAGTGTGTTTACTGGTCTACTTTTTGGTACAAAACGTAATACTTAAGCCGTTACAAATGTTAAATTGTCTCGTTTTTTGCTACATACGTGACATAAACTCCCACTTACTTTAATCGTTGCCCTGTCTAGGTAAATGTGAATGTTAGATTTCTAGATTTTAGTCAATTTATATTTCTTGAATTATAAATACATGTAGTCTTTATTGTAAAATATCACTGAACATCTCAACTGTTTTCAAATAGTCTTTAGCCATTACTTATTGCATTCGGCTTGTAGTGTCCAAGGCGTCATTCGTGTATCATTCATCATTGACGAAATCGTTATGCACATGTGTACAAACAGTGAGCGATAGAGAAAAGAAAGAGTTCATTAAATAGAAAATGAAAAAGAGATGCTTTCTAAATTTTTAATGAAGCTTTTATTAAATTTGTAAAGCCTGAAATCAATTAGATATGATATCATATTACTTCATGGTTGTTGACGATGCATTGCCTTCGTGGAAATATATAATATATCCACGTATAGTTTAGCTTGACAATGAAGGACGCACAATGCAGGTAAAGAAATTCAATTATTTAGCATTAACATACTGATGAAGGCAACAGGATTGATTCAAATAATGACCTATGTTCGGAAAAAATGGGAAATTTGAAATACAATGCAGTACAGTGTAAAGTTCAAATAATATGATAAAACTAAACGTAAGCGACTCTAGACACTATTACAATATACATATTTAAGGGCTGGCAACGAAAAGTAAATCGCGAAGTAGACTATTTGGTCAGCCATTTTAACTTATATTAGACTATTTTTCGATCATCTTGACCTACGAAATGACTCAATAACTCCAAATTTCTGTTGCATATTAAAACTTCTTCTCGTCAACCAAGCGTATTCTTCAACCTTAATCGTGTTGGTCTGGGACTTAACTAACCCCTGATATAGGAAGATACAAAAACATTTGATGCTGAATGTTTCTACTTTCATTTTGACCGGAAATTAAGACTCCGATTAAGGTTAATTAATTCCGAAATAAGATGAGCATCTTTAAGGTTGTTGTCCTTGTTCGCAAAATGGTCATGTGATGTGTCGTGACTAATATCAATTTGCCCCAAATTACTTTATAAATACGAGGATTACTATATAGATAATGACAAAAGTAGTCGATTTGAGAAACAATTTTTTCCCTCTTGTTCTTGGTGTTATCGGGCACCACGAGGGTATGAGAGAAGAGAAGTCATATTCCCTTGTATGCTGAGCGTCTACCAAGGGACCTATGTTTTGCATTAAACTCATTAAAACACCCCGATATCTATCATTTCAATATAACTAGTCTTGAAAATATTCTTTTGTCAAAATGATAATTACAAATCGGACAGGAAGGCAGCACTAAAAGAACAGTATACAAATTGCTAGCTTTGCACGAAAGTGGCCTCTTAGAAGATGACACATATTGCGATTTAATATTGAACAGCTATAAGAGCACAGCCACATTTGGCTTACTTAAAAGTTTGTTAAAAAATGCCGAGCATAGCCTTTATTTGCCAGTCAGCTTTATGCTGAAATATGGCAGGCATATATGTGTGCCCCCACCAGGATTTGAACCCGGTCGCCAGATTAGACGACAAGCGCGCTAACCATTGCAGTTTACATGCTATAGATAGTCTTCAGGCAAGCGCCAAAATATAAACTGACGCTAGTAAGAATATTTGTCTCATTGATATACATGTATATAACAAAGGTTTTCATTATATTCCAGCAAAAGACACTTTAAAAAAGGGAAACAATATAAATTATGAAAGAAGACCTTAATTAAATAGATAGGTCTTTATATAACATCCATGATGTTTGTCTACAAATTTACAGTATTTACTTTTCACATATTTATTCCTTTGAACTATTACGGTGTCACCGAGGCTGATACGGAAATAAAAATATTTCTCAGAATGTAACATTAGTAATGTGTCGATTAAGCAACAATCACTAAAACGTGCTACTTTTATCCACAAGAACTTGACGTGGATGTTGAGAGAAAGAGCAGTGTCAGCAGATAATTGAATTTATATATTTTTTACGAACATCTCTGCCTGTTTGACATTAGCTATCTGCTTGACAGGCATATTTTCTCATCCTTTTTAAAAGTTGTTTAGTTTTATTACTTCTACAATGATTTTAAAAGATGCTACGTGCAAGCAAGGGCATAAAATGCTAGTTTAGAAAAATGATTTTGATCTCTGTTTAATGCCGTGCGGCATAAAACGCAAATAACAGTTAATCGTAAAAATGCCTCGCGTCAATGACATTAGTATATTTCTAAAATCATTTGGTTTATCCAAACAAATATAATTTGATTCTGACAAATGAAATAAATCGTTTAATATTTAAGCTATTTTGTGTGAAAATATTACTATTTAATAATAGTTTGATGGCCTAGTTATTGTACACATGCAAGGGGAAGTAACTGCTCTGAATGGTTAATTTCTTACACGTCATTCTTTGTACTTTTGGTTCATTAAAGATGGCTGCGGCAGTAAGAAAGCATACTTGCTTTTGAAAGAGATGCGTTCATTGTCTTTTTCATTTTTTTCTGAAATAAACCCAATCGCGCTTTCAGTTACACTTGTTGCATTGTCAGAATTAGTAACATGACTTCATTTTGATGATAGAGACAGGAAGAGACAAGAAAAGACATAAGCTAGAAACCAAGCCGTTTCTGCTTTTGGAAGTTTTCGTAGTTTTAGGTAGCCTCGTCATAATCATATCGTAATACTGTCTCGCTGAGGCGACACAGCAAAATGTATATAAGCATCTACTTGTATGAAAATGTATTATATATAAGACATCGTTTTCATCCGATGTTTTTAAGTATGCACTCTTGACTCTAGATATGTCCTATTTGCCTATAATTTATAAAATGTCTTAACACGACCATCAAATTTTGATGTTTCGGAAACGTAAAACGTAAGTTATTATTTTCTGCACAAACTTTGCTCGTAAAAGCGTTTCGTCTTCTCTGTACTTCATTCTATAAAATATTCATTACACATGATTCGATCGTATTTCTCTTAAACCCAAATGCTCTAAGCCATATTTGGAATTTAATTTTAAAACAAAACATCAGCGTAACCAGATTTATTCCGCTTGAAGAGAATACGACGGAGAATTAAACATCAAATTATACCTCCGGCACGGAACAGTAGGAATACAATACCTAAGCTAAATGTGCTAAAATTTCAAACACCCAATCAGCCGCTTTTGAGAATGTGCATGGAATGCTTAATATTCCCCTGTTTAATTTTCTCGTTGTCTGTCACATTTTTTGTACAGATAATGAGGTTAGATCGTAATGTTTCTAGGCGATGTTACACTTAATTCTCTCTGCTGTTTAAGTGATGGTTTTATTGTGTAATTTACCACAGGAAATGTCATTAATGATTCTGGTTAGTGTGAAAACAACCATCACACGCTAAGCACATCACAATTTACTTGATCAGCCAATACTTAAAATTGAATGATGAGTACCTATGTATGTAATTATTTAGGCCTTTCGGTCAAGGATAACCCATGAAAGTACAAGCACTTATTTCCAATGGGGTCATGTGTTTTTGCTGAAGGGACAGCAAGTAGAAGAGAAAGAGTTATGATACAAGAAATTCGGATGCGTTACCCTAGCTCGTTCCGAATAGACTCCCTGGTTCTTTAACGTGCCCGGTGTATAGCACCGATACACGCGAGACTACCTCTGGGTTTCCAACCAGTTCATTTCTAGTTGGGTGGGAAACAGCGTTTCAGAAATGACCAAGTGTCCCGACCTACTATAATTAGAGCTGATACAACTACACTTAATTAAAAATATATGTACCCCTCCCCAAAAATATATTAAGTGGTCGCATATCAATAAATATGTATACATTATTATATTATTATATCATATTTATATAGCCCTTTTTCATGTATTTACACGTTCAAAAGTGATGTACAATCACAATTAAGACATGGTTAAAACAATATACATAACTCATACAATTATATATGTACACATTTAAAATCAAGAGTATGACTAAAATACGAAAAAAGGAGATTTCCCGACGAAAAGGAAATTCCTCAAATTACTGACAATTACTTATTTCCGGTGCGCAGTGCGCCGGGTCCATCGTATGGCCACTCCCGGATATGTTATGCATCAAGGTTAGTCCAATGAGTCAAAACATCTCACTGAAAACCAACAATCTCTCTTTTACGACGAGATTATGCACCACATATATGACGAAAGACACTGTTTACCAACTAATAGTGTTTCAAGAACAGCGTCACATACCACTGCTACGAGAAACCGTCTTCAAAGGTATAAATATACTACTTTTAAGAAGACCCCTAAGAAGTCAAACTAATAATCATCCAGAATAAGCTTTTGTAAAACAGTGTGTTTTTAGCACTTTCTTAAATGACGGTAATGTTTTACTATCTCCGAGTGCTGTTGGCAGTGCATTCCAGAGCTTCGGTGCTGAAGCCATGAAACATCGATCGCCGTACGATACCGTCCTCATCCACGGCACAGCTATAAGAATATAGTCATTTTGTGACCTAAGCAGTCTTTGTGGAGAATATATTTCCAACATTCTTCTGATGTAGCCTGGGGACTTTCCATGTAGTGCTTTGTAAATATGAGTCAACACCTTGTACTCTATTCTGTATTGTACAGGTAACCAGTGAAAATCCTTCAGCACAGGAGTGATGTGATTGTATCGCGGTATCCGTGTGATGAGGCGGGCAGCTGTATTTTGAATATTTTGTAGTTTGTTCAGAATGGTTTTTGGGGAGCAACACAGCAAAGTTGCAATAATCCAGTCTTGATGTTACTAAAGAATTGATAAGGGATTTTGTTGCTTCAACAATCAAATATTGTCTGATTTGATCTATTTGTCGGATCTGCATGAAACAAGACCTGGAGACAGAGTTTACATGTGTGAATCCAACATGGCACAAAGGTTTCTCACCACCGATGATGGTCTGATCACAGCATCACCAACTTTCACTGAGATTTTCAGCATCATTGGTATTCCGTTTCGGTACAAACAGGATTACCTCTGTTTTGTCCGCATTTAGTTTCAACAGATTGTTTTTCATCCAGTGTAAGATATCCTTTAGATATGCTTCAATTCGTAGCAGTGTTTTATCGCGTGAAACGCAATCCTTCGGTTTGAATGCCATATACAACTGGGAGTCATCAGCGTAGAAATGGTGTTGCAATTGATGCTTTCTGCAGATTGCACCCACTGGTTTTGTATACATGATGTAGTTTTTGGGACCAAGCACAGAACCTTGAGGTACGCTATAATTCATCAGGACTGGTTTCGAAAAGTTCACCATCAATACAAACAGTCTGGTAAAGGTCACACAAATAGGATTTCATCCACTCTAATTGCTTGCCTTCTATACCAAAATGTTTTTCAAGTCAGCGTAAGAGGTTGGTGTGATCAATGGTGTCAATGCTGCTGATAAATCAAGCATGACGAGGACTGTAGCTTTATTCTGGTCTAGAGAACAAAGGATGTCGTTTTGCACACGAAGTAAAGCAGTTTCAGTGGAGTGGAATTTTCTATATGCTGACTGGTGTTCTTCATGGAGATCATGCAGTGTTAAGTGATCATCTAGTTGAGCATCGACTACCTTCTCAAGAACTTTGGAAATAAAAGGTAAGTTTGACAGCGGTCTGTATTTTTTCATTACATTTTGATCAAGGCCTGGCTTCTTTATTATTGGTCTTATTCTCGAGCTTTTTAAAGCCGTAGGTACATAAGCATTTTCAAGTGCATTGAATAGTCGCGTTAATATTGGCAGTAGTTCATTTAAACAATCCTCCAACAATCATTTTGGGATAGGATCAAGCTCACAAGATTTACTGGGTGATTTATTGATCAGTTTCCGGATACCAACTAACGCTATTTGTAGATTTAGTGTTCATTTTGCAATGTCGTGTTTCTCTGATGTTTTTTGTTGAGTGCTGCCATTTCATTCAGGTTGAAAGTTCACATTTCTAGGCTGTCAGAATATCGAGTTCACGCTGCTAGATGGCAGCCTTTCTATTAGTATGTAAGTTAATCGTATTATGTCCATAGTTTGAATGTGATATTTCGTATTTCTGCCTACAGAAATCACATTTAATTCTAGAAGATAAACAAACGCAAAAAATATCGAAAGATGCTTTTCAATAATTATAGATGCAATGTCTCTAAATTATTATACCCCCAGATACATAGTATATGGGGGCTATATTGGAGTCATGCTTGAGGTTGGTTGGTCTGTTGGTTGGTTGGTTGGTCCGTACAAATTTTGTCCGCGCTATTTCTCTGCAACTGTTGGTCGTATTTCATTGAAACTTAGCCTGACTGATCAGAACCAAGTCTAGTTGTGCATATCGTCGGCGGACGTCGGTCAGATTAATTTTAAGGGAGTTATGGTCCTTAATTCTTTTATACTTATAAATTTTGTCCGGGCTATTGCTCTGCAACCGTTGGTCATATTTTATTGAAACTTTGCCTGACTGATCAGTACCAAGTCTAGTTGTGCATATTGTCGGCATACGTCCAACAAATTAATTTTAAGGGAGAAATGGCCCTTCATGTTTTTACACTTATAAATTCTGTCCGGGCTATTTCTCTGTAACCATAAGTCGTATTTTATCGAAACTTTGCATACCTCATCAGTACAATTTCTAGTTGTGCATATGGTCGACACACGTTGGTATTATCAATTTTAAGGTAGTTATGGCCCTTTGTTTTTTTACACTTATAAATTTTGTCTGTGCAATTTCTCTGTAACCATTGGTCGGATTTTAATGAAACTTTGTATGGATGATCAGTACCAAGTCTAGTTTTCCATTTGACTGTGTCAAGCAGTTGCTGGGGTATTCATCACATTCAGTGATATTTTGTAGCACGACAAGATAAAGATCTAAAACATGAATTCCTTGGTGGTTAGGCTGGTGATAGTTTTATGGTTATCGTATAATTGTAATCTTCATATAAATTATTTGTTAGTTTTATAACGACATAACAGAAATTTAAACAAACCCCAAGGCATTTATTCGCAATACATAAAATTTAATGATTCAAACTTTGATTACGTTGATACTAAAAGTAAATTCGAGCGACGCTTTTCACAAGCGTATTTTATACAACACTATGGTGCTAGTAAAGGGACTGAGCAATTCTCGGTGGCAAATCGAATAGAATCGACGTCAAAGATATTGATCGCGGGATAGTGTTCTTCGAGTGAGCAGTGCGTTATATGAGTCGTGAAATCAACTTAAAAACATGACGTATTTTTCATCATAATCAACTATTTTTTAGGAACATGATCGCATGAATAATTATATGTATGGTGTTACATTTTTTGATGCTTGTATTGATTTTCTGAGTGAAAGTTAACTTTACGACATGTGGTAAACAATTCGACCCTTATTCGACCTGTTCGATTACATTTTAAAATACGCACGTGCAACACAAAACTCGCCCTACCCTAGAAGATTATAATCTAACACTAACACTTTTTTAAACAACCCGACGACTATGGTGCTATTAAACAGAGATTAGTATTTGGCCAGGTTATGCTTTTCAGTGACATATGATAAATGTAATAGAGGGCGATGCTAGAACGATACAAGGTTATTATATCTGCAAAATATCTTGCGTGGTAACGTATTATGGCATTAAATAAGATAAATCAGACCAGTTCATAATAAACTTTTCATCTGTAGGTGAGGTCAATGGTTTAAAGGTCACTGACCCCGAACGTAATACATACCATGTATTAATTAGTAAATGAATTAATAACCATTGAAAGTACACACTACATTGTTTTTTACAAAATTAATTCATTTTGATGTATGGATAAACCGCATTTACTTATGATGCATTGAAAAAAGTTTATAATAAAAACAAAGTGATATTCACTTCAAAATTTGTTTGTACATTTACTTGCTGTAAAACTTAGACAAACCTTGAACTATCGTACAAAGTATTTTGTCATTTTCGTTTAATGAATATAATAGTTTTTTATTATTATTTTGCCCGTTCTGTACCGGGTTGTTAAAATCGTTACGTGGCACTCTGAAAGTTCGTGTATAGTTACACGTACATCAATTTGTAGATGTACATGAAGTTTGCACTCTGGCAGCCTATGGCTAGCCTAGAGTTGGAAGCATGGTAGCATTGCTGCATGAAGTTAGTAGCGAAGTACCGATATTACCCGCATTCTTACAATGTGATTTATATCTAGTTTACAAACTCATTACTTAAATGATGAAGAACTAATAAGTTTAATAACTGAATATATTGTTTTAGTTTCCAAAAGCAGACACCATTTTCACCCGCACCCATGCATTGTAAGTTATAAGCATCTTCCTTAAATGGTGTAATTTCTTACATAATTGTGTCATTGACATCGCAAACCGATTAGCACATCGTAAAAGTAAAACATAAAACAATTTCGTCCTGGGAAAGGCTTCACAATAATTTATATGGGCTATATTGGAAACTAACAAAACCAGGAACTTCATTCTGCGTGTACTTAGATAATCTAACATCTTGTTCAAATAATGCCACGACATCACCCGACTGTATAAGAAGGTCACGAGATGCCAGATTGAAATGTCGTGGGATGTACTCCAACCCCGATCATAAGAACCTTTGTACACTAAACAATACTGCACTGTACATGTTTTTCATAAAACCAAGCTATGCTATCATAATTATGTAGTATCCTTCTTACTCTTGAACATAATGCACTATCTACCATGCTTCAATAGATAATAGTACACTAACTACA
Source organism: Spisula solida (assembly GCA_947247005.1). Taxonomy (NCBI): domain Eukaryota; kingdom Metazoa; phylum Mollusca; class Bivalvia; order Venerida; family Mactridae; genus Spisula; species Spisula solida. The sequence continues at coordinate 57,356,842 of OX365948.1, read as the reverse complement.
AGTACCATGCTGTACTAGAAAAGAATGCACTATCTACAATACTGCCCTGAAGTGAAATGCTTCTACTGCAACATCACACGAATAGTTGCTCTCTACCACCACACCAAAACGCCCTTAGTTAAACTATGATACAATTCAGATAGAGAACAAACACATAAAAAATCTTAATTAACTCACACCCTCGACTTTATTTAATAACCTCTTATTTTCAGTTTTAGTTCTCTATAAAATGAAAATGACATTATTTTCTATTAAAAGTGACTAAATGTGAAGGTGTTGAATTATCCGCGGAGTGAATTTTGATGAAATATTCCCTTCATAATATTTTTTATCAACACTATAATGTCAGCGTGTATAGTTCGCAGATCTATTTTTAGAGTTTTATCTCTAATATATATCACCATAAGAGGCCAATACATGTGACATACCTTATATATTTCACATTCTCCTGAAAACTCATTTCGTAATCTTCAACACAAGGGATTATTCTATTAAATTATTTATCGAGACGATTTCCATCTCAGTTGCTACATCTTATATATCAGAAAGAACTATCCAGAGAACAAGTTTTCGTATTGTCATGATACGAATTATGTCACACCACGTGTGTACATGTGAATTACCTAGAATTTAGTATTCACACAACGCCGCTGTCACAGATGTAATTGTCATGTTGGCTTTTAGACGTCATCAACACTTGCGCAATGTTTCCTTTGAGTGGTCGACATATACTGGTCAGTATGGTTTTACGTCACTATAGGTACTATGGTATATAATGTCCTACATGTTTGGTGCCTCTAATGGCAAGCGATTTGAAAATGCCAATGTTGGAGATTTCGGCAGTGCATAACCTGTTAGCACCGGCTGGAACTCATACAGAAATGAAAGATACATTGGTCCGTACATTATTCCAAAAACATAAAAAAATGACCTGCTACAAAACAGATATTGTAAATTGATGTTAAGATGAGACAATGGACAGAAGAATGTTGAGAACAGAGCACAAAAAATATTAATTTACAATGTATACAAATACAATACACGTTCTATCAGAAACTCAAATTTAAACAGTATTTACCAAATGTCTCAAGAACAGAGAGTTCCAAACAGAAGTGATTGAGTCTAGTTCAACATCAGATTGTACTTTGAATGATTATTCTGGAATACAATCGAATAGGTTAAGGCGATTAATTTGTGGTGTGTGATATATAAGACAAGGCAGGGTTTACTGCGGAAATGATAGGCTTGTAGACAGTTGATGTTAGCCAGCCGGTACATATTCGGTGGTTCAAAACAAAAGTGTTCTATCTTTGCTTTATGTACAGTAATATTTCAATAGTAAGATCATATTTTGGATCATTGGTGTTAACAAGACTGCCGGCATCAATCGCAAATTGTTAGCGCGGGGCCTAAATCTACGATGGCGTTGAAGATGGCCGCATGTATGGCTAGGCGCTGCCTTCATTATGGATTTTGATTGCCTGTGTATTACAGTATTTAATTAATATGGAGGCTAAATAAATAATAAAACATTCAAATGTAACTTAAACTTATGGCCTTCACGTTGAGTTGGTCTTATTATCGATGTGATATTAAGTTTGGCTGTCTTGGCTTTCATCAAGTTGACCATGCTATATCCTTGATGTATCTATGTACCTATTTGTTCAAATATATATGTATATATACTTTGCATAAACAAGTAGACCATATTATAAGTGCAAAAGACAGGCTAGGTTAGTTAAGCATAAATTCGGCTAGAGTGTGACATTTCACAAAACGTTTAATGATATCCAGTGCAAACTTCAAAACATTTTAAAATAATAAAATCTTCAATAAAATTTAACAATGTTTGATGAGGCTGTTCGAGCCAGGTACGGGGTTACTTTAATTATGTTAATTATGCAAACTTAGGAATCAACATAATGATATGTTCTAGATCTGATTGGCTTTTGAGTTTCATCAATTATGACAAACTTTATGATAATGCAACTGTTAGCGTATGTAATCGTTCATCGTTAATACATACATAAACACGCGGAAGTATGATTAATTACATGGGTCAGATTATCTATGCAAGGTAGCAGAAAAACACTTAATTTTTGCAATCTTCTTTCATTCTTTTCATGACTTATGTGTCTTAAACCACAGTCAATGTCTCGAAGACAGTACAAAAAACGTAAGTGCAAGTAAAATTGAAAGTTAATAAATCAACATCAATCGTTTGTTTCCACGTCTTCATAATAATACGTCTGCCATATTTGATAAACAGGAAGTGACGCAAGTAAAGTTAAACGAACATCATGAATAAATTGATTAATCTTCCACGTCTGCATAATGAGACGTCTTCCATATTTGAGTATAAACTTTTTGATTATTGATTGTTGTAGCGATAATATTCTTGTCTCAACAAACCTCATGACAATGGTTCGGGTAGTGGATTCTGAGAAATCATCGTTTGGATCACGTGATTTGTTCGGTTTTCATAATCATTCGGTATTGTCTGGACATGTTTTACTTCGGCTATAATTAAGCTATAATATATGTGTTTATTACGAGTGTACTAATTTTTCGTTCTCAATTATCATGTTCCGGTTTTCTCAATAGTAGTTTACATTGTAATAAAGAAGGACAATTTTCGAGAGAAACTGATATGATTGGTTTTCACAGAATTCCAGTTACCTAGGAATCCGGTCTGCTCAGATTACAGTACACGTTGCATTTTAAATTCATATCTTATTCACAGCTTGTTTTTAGATGCTATAGATATTAAGAAATGAACACATGAGAAATGTTTTAGCGTGCATAGAATGTCAAGTGGCATTTTGTCATGGTTAAGTCGAGCTTGGCAGAAAAGAAAATCTGCATAGACAGACACGATAATTGGTATTTTATTGTTATGTGATTTTAATGTCTATTCCCCTCGTAACTTAGATGTCAATAATCTAAGAGTCGTATACTTGCTAGGGACATTGTACGCTCGTTCTATTACAATGGCATATATACGTGCAGGACAAAATGTCAGACAAATCAATAAGACACCTCCATGAAGGCCTTACGTTTATCGTTCCTTGTAATTGGAACTCTGCTTAAATACATTTTAGCAGTGGTACATAAATCGAACCCGGGTTCTTTCGATCACAAAGCGCGCGACATACGTCTAGGGCACAGCTCTGCACGAAAATGGATGATATCGCAGTAGAGTCTTTTTTTTTAAATGTTATTCTAAGACGCTCTACCTGAGTCTGTCTTGTGAATTATTATACATTGTGTATGTCTACATATCGTTATGATGCTATAGCGTTTTATATAAAAAACAGTTCAGTGACAAATAATGTGTACACTTTTTACAGATGAGATACAGAAAGCTTGTAACTAATGACGCCTACGAGCTCGTTAGTCTAGGGGATTCCGGTGTGATAAATGATGTTGTTGTAACTACCCGTGTGGTTAACATACAAATTTAGAAGATATGTTTTTGTCACATAAGACATCAGATACAAATAACCAGTCGATATGTGAATTAATCACGATACGACAAAAAACCAACAATGTGTTTGCACTAAAACACGTTTGTCTTCACATGCAATTGTCTCACTTTGTTATTTTTACGAATTGTTTCTCTGTGGTTATTCCATTCATAAACCACCAAATTCTCTATTTTAGGTGACAGCCCCAGATTGTAATATATTAAAGCCTGCTGACAGATAGATCAATAAAAGGAAGTACCACAGTCCAAAAATAATCATAGCTTATACCAAGGTACCAATATATAAGGAATAAACAACTTATCTTCAGGTGGAGGAAAACTCTACAGTGGTGGCTTTTTTCTTATAACTTCTCGTCCTACCCGGCTAGCACAGTAGCTATATAAAAGCGCTGGACTGTGTCCCCGGCACATGTGACAGATCCAACAAACCATGCAGACAGTCCACCAAGTTTTAGTACCCGATTCTAGTCTGGTTTCGTGTCGTACTAAAATGTTTTAACGTAGTGGTAGAGGAGGTAATACAGACAACCACACTTCCTGCATTCCTTTAAATACAATGTACTCCTCCATGCAACTGGGTTATATCTATGTTAAAATGTTACATTTCCGTGACTTAAATGATCAAAGAAATCATTTCTCATAATAGTAAGTGAAGTTCAGTAATTAAACAACACACTCATATAAATAATTAATCGAACAGACAACTTGGATCATGGTAGATATATTTGAATATCTACATGTAGCGTTTGATTGGTAAATAAATACCTTTCGTTGATAAATATTTTAGTCTTCGTTCATTTGTTTTACCCGCATGCGCATGTAATATATTTGCTACATTTATAGTATTGAGCCTGTGTACCAGTGAGCGAATACATTATCAACTTACTTAAAAGATAAAACAATGAAATCGAATAGAAAACGGTATATTAATATACTCATAAATTAAAAGTTTGCTTAAATTATTCAGAGATATTGCAATGAATGTTGTGTTATAAAATATTGGCACTCGTTTGAATGCGTACATTAAATCACTCGTGCTACGCACTCGTGTTTTAATTACTACGCATCCAAACACGTGCAGCCTATATTTTATTTGGACAACAAAATATAGCTACGTATTCATTATTTCTTAATTAACATATGACCCTAAATACACGAGTTGTACGTGTATAATGTACAATACCCATCCTTGTCATGTTAACAAATACTTTGGTGCATACTACTATGACAAAGACAGACTTTAAACACCATATTTACTAACAAATGCTTGGGTGCATAGTACTATAACAAAGGCATACTTAAAACACCATATTTACTAACAAATATTTGGGTGCATAATACTATAACAAAGGCATTCTTAAAACACCATATTTACTAACAAATACTTGGGTGCATAGTACTATAACAAAGGCATTCTTAAAACACCATATTTACTAACAAATACTTGGGTGCATAGTACTATGACAAAGACATACTTAAAACACCATATTTACTAACAAATACTTGGGTGCATAATACTATAACAAAGACATACTTAAAACACCATATTTACTAACAAATACTTGGGTGCATAGTACTATAACAAAGGCATACTTAAAACACCATATTTACTAACAAATACTTGAGTGCATAGTACTATGACAAAGGCTGACTTTAAACACCATATTTACTAACAAATACTTGGGTGCATAGTACTATGACAAAGGCATACTTAAAACACCATATTTACTAACAAATACTTGGGTGCATAGTACTATAACAAAGACATACTTAAAACACCATATTTACTAACAAATACTTGGGTGCATAGTACTATGACAAAGACATACTTAAAACACCATATTTACTAACAAATACTTGGGTGCATAGTACTATTACAAAGACATACTTAAAACACCATATTTACTAACAAATACTTGGGTGCATAGTACTATGACAAAGACATACTTAAAACACCATACTTATTAACAAATAAATCAGCAATGACTATCAACACCAGAAGCCGTAGAGACATTAATGAAACTCCCGCATTCCACAACAAAGTCGATAGTTGTACGATTGATTGAATGATTGAGCTAGATCGTATTAATGCTATTTTGAAACCAACTGATAAAGTAGCTTCTGAAATCCCTAGATATTGATGCTATTTTGAAACAAGATAACGTAAAATCTACTTATTGCAGCCTCGGAAATCAATGTTTAATTATAATCCAGGGGTAAAATGTGAACTTAAAAGTTCGGTTAAATTGGTTAAAGATCAAATCAATGAAACTCTGCTATTTTAGGTTGTTTCTATTACTAGTAATGTTATTAGTTTTGTCATGGTTTTAATTTTAAAATGGTCCTTTTATTGAGACGGTCAGGAAGTCCTCTGAATGCCCTGATTTGGCCTATCAATTATATCGATGTATCGTGCAGTACAATTGGTCTAATTCAGTCTATCAATGGATACTTCGAAAAGTGCTGTAAAATTTCTGAAAACATAAAAAAAGGAAATCATGAAGTGACGATCATCCACAAGACTACACTGAGCATTTATTAAACGACGGTTGATTGTTCTGTCAAGTATTTTAGGTTTTAACCTTTTTGCTAATTTCTCCACAAATTATTATGGCTAATCTTAAGGGTTAATATCCTTTAAATGAACAAAAAGCCATCAAATGCATCCGTTGCATTTGCTGTGTTATTCCAGATCAATTTTTTTAGGAAATCAGCATTCGATGATTACTTTATTTCTCATTCCTCTGTGAAACTATTGAATCAAGTTCTCTGGTGTTATTTGTAATTTTACAGGACTACAATAAAACCTCTGTTACAGTGATCACATGTAGTAAGCACCCACCTGTCTCCAGTAGCCAATAATATTGAATTCCAAAATGATTTTTATTTGTTATTATTATTATTAATTATTTCCGGTCAGAAAACATGACGTATTTTTTATTTTAACTATGAAATATCCTATATGATTTTGTATATATGTATATCACTTAATTTCCGAACTGTTGAGAACATTTTAAATTATAAATATAATTGCATATATTCTGCACACATTTTGTTATAAAGTAATACAATAAGTTATCGAACTTATATTGATCACTCTTGGTACCAGTCCCTATTCCTGATGGTATTCGCTTTTACACTTTGCGTCTTGCCAGCATCCTCAGTGGTTAGTCAAGTTCTTAGACGGCTGGTGAGGAATACGCTGATAAATGAGAATGCATGCAAGTGAATTACTTGAAAAATATTTAAGCGAGATAATTTGTTTACGCCTCCTCAGAACGGATAAGTATCTCATTACCGGTTTCTGTATTTTATTGAAGTTTGATTGCAAAGCTTCGTTCATCGAAAATGAAACACTGTCATATAACAAGTAACACCGGCTGTAAAAGTCTCGTATATTCGGATAATAAGAAACCAACTAGATGTTTAGAAAGAGATTGCACTAGTAATTGATTTCCGAAGTTATCTTGGCAACACACTATCAACTGCATATGCGGACTAATATAATATCAGGTAGTCTTGTTTAAAAAATAAATTTTGGTTTGACTAGAAATGGTGGTATATCTCGACAAGCCTGAATTAGAATCACGAAATCATCTTCTAGATGCTGGAAGCTGTTTCCATTGATTGATAGATTTTGAGAGGTCCCCATGTACAAAAGGTTGACATTGATGGGGTCCGAAGTTTGTCTCTTTAGATTGAGTAAAAGAACAATTTCATTTGGTCGTTTTGAACCTCAAGTAACACGTACTCTTGTGTACTCCGCACCCACAGTTTTTACGTTTGTATTAAAGGCGTCGAACTGTATTACTGTTAGTTACCGGATTATATCTGGGAACGCATTAACCTAGTGTTTCCGTCCTACCCTCCTTGACACATTATTACTACAAAGTTCACTTTTGTCCTAAGGTATGTTTGTGATGTCATTGAACTTTAGTTATTATGTCTGATAGGATGGCGAAAAGACATTTCGTCTAGGTTTCGATGATCAAATAACAGGGACATATATACGAATGTCTTTGATAAAAAGAGTGACGGTACCAGTAATTATAATTCAGGAAACGCTTACAGGGTGTTTACACTACAATCTCGATTTAATGCCGTCAGGTGGAGATTGTCGGAGAGAACCAGTTTGGTTCATGAGTTCTCGATTTCAACTTCACGATTTCACGACTTTAAGGAATGATATGTCTAGACTTAATAATATATGTTGTAGAACTTGTATCACATTCGATCTAAAATAAATGAGTATGAAAACGAGAACCGCGGTCATTGTCCTCTTAATTGAACGACACAGCTAAATAACTTGATTCTTAAAGGCAGCCCGAAGCCGATATTTCTCGATTATGTGCTATAAGATCCAGGGAATTGGACTGCAAACATTCGTCAAAGTGTTACACAGACAAAACAATGTAAGATGAACAATTATATTACTTGTATCACTCTCTTAACTTAGGTCATCGATTTACCGACATATCGTCTCACTGTCCGATCAATTAGAACAGTAGTTTATCAATTACTTAACGTCACTTATGATGTGTTCTGATATTTGTATTGATATACTTCAACTTATATGTCGATGCGATCACGGACGGCAATTTAATTCCGACCTTCTTGATGTGTTTTATCATTATATCTGACAAGGGTCTAAAAAACGGCGCATCTCGATAAAAATGTTACTAAAATACATCAATTCGTTGATGTCATCTAATTAAGAAGTAATTTGTGAATTTTAAATTCGAAATAAACTGAGTTTTATCAGACTCGTCGTCTATCAACGTAGACTGACTTCTTCACACAAACCATATTTCATAACAGCCCTGTGTTCAACGAGCATTTACGTGACGCACGTTTCATACCTGTTTCGTTTCTGGTACGTAACAAGTACGAAACAGGTACGAAACGTGCGTCCAGTAAATATTCGTTGAACGCAGAGTGGTACTGTATTATTGAGAGCACTGTCGTACTGATGGTGCAAATACTAAAATGATGCCCACATATAATGCCAAAATCAATGAGGGTAAAACAGATAGATTACACCAGTGTTTCAGCAAGATTTGCAAGATAAATTATCTTTGTGCTAATGTCAGAGAACAGTAATTGCCTGCAGAAATCATAAAAATTACAATCTGTTTTACTATAAATCCGATTTCATTCGCAATGATAAGGGAAGAAGAAAAAGAGACAGACATAAGTTTTTACACTTAAAATCACCAAAATGCTCGCAATATTCACATTATGAGTATGAAATGTGATATTTTCTATGAAAGAGCTCGACGAAACGAAAGTATCATACCAAAAACTTCAAAATGACTAAAACTAAAATAATTCCATGTATGGTATTACAAGTGGGAATCTAGCAATAGCAATTCAAAATGTAACGAAAAGTATTTGTAAAAGTACCGCGATTTACTTCTAGATAAGACCACACGAATATATAAGCTTACGAAAATAAAGTGCTGTACAGTAAGTTGTAATAGAAGAAAGTTCGGATTATCCAAAATGATACATGGAAATTGGTTTTATAAAATAAGTGACCTTCGGGGAAACTATAATCACGCAAAATAGTGTGCTATACAGTATAGATTGTATGCGTAAAAGCATTGTGAATTACGAAATTAGTGAGATTTAGAATTTCCTCGTGTTCCTTACAATAAGTTTCCCGTTAGCAGACATGTTGTAATAAGTTGATACGTCTATAGATGTAATTGTAATTGTAAGATGTAATTGTACGGAAGAGAAATGACGAAAAAATAAGAAGACTGGTACCCGTCGAAATTGACAATATACGTAATTTGCATTAACCTAATTGGACGGAGGTACCAGTCTATAGAAATAAATTAAGAGAGAAATGCATTCAGACCATTATCTCGTTTCTCCTCGTATCGTCTTCTACTTATTTACTACAGTGATTTATGACAGCCCAAGACTTATTGCTATATATATCACAGACTTGTATAATTTGATGAACTACATCATTTATAATACATTGTATGCTCATATCTTTCCTATTTTTGGCTACCTCTTATTTTATCAGTCATACATTGTTTCAAAATAGATATTGATACTAGTGCCAGAAATCATAGGATACGAATCAAGAACATGAACCGTATATTGTTAAAATTGGTCGATTCGAAAAGTATTGACAATGGTTTGAACAGTCAATGAAAGAATATAATTACTACTACAATGAAGTCACGACCTTGGTAGTTAGTATCATTGCGTATTATAGCAAACCGTTCGTGTAGAAGACTCAGAATACAAAAACAGTTGATAATTTTTAATGGGTGATATTTATTGTTGTAAAATACAAAGGAACACAAGTATAAAACGTAACGTAATTTAAGTCAAAGTGGGTAGGGTGCCATATGAGATTTTGTAGTATAATGTTTACATTAATTGTTTACCAGTCACGAAGAACTCATATGTGTTTGTTTGACATTTCCAAGGATAAAAATACAATGTAAAACCTTGGGAAAATATGAGGAATGATTCATGGGAGTGTTTCGTAAACGTGGTTTGTTGAAAAACAACTTAATGGATCGTTTCTTTTTCATTTAATATTGTTACAATATTGCCGTTATACAATATGTTAGCATACTGCTGACATATTCAAATCAATTTACGATTAACGGAATACCAAACTTACTACATAAACTTACTATAAAACGTTTTCTGAGTAGAGGATATGACCATTTTGCAAAGGACTGCATGCTTAGTAGTGGGTCCATTTACAGCTCGCCATTATGCTTCCTATTTCATTGTGCGATGACCGGACAATATACAGACTCTATGATATGCCTAGCCTCAAGCCTTTTTGGACGGCTGGCATTGATGCCTGTCTGTTACATTGTCTTGTCGTACACTTAAATGTTTTGCTCTCTTGTTGCTCTGGCTTCTGATAGGTTATTGAGTACTTTCTGTGCTACTGGATGGACGTTGTTTATTTAATGTTTTACATTCTTTTATTACCTGTCACTGTGGCCTTTTTGTTAGAAGGCATTACACGGCGGGAAACTTTTATTTACACTGTAATATGTTATAAGGTTGTCTATTGGGTAAGTGTGAGGTTTGGTGTACTGTAAAACGTTTAAGCCTCCGGTGACATTTGTCGCTGTCCGTTCAAAGGCGGAAGCCATTTGGTCAACCTTCCTCTATGTATGCATTGTCCACTTTATAGTAAAAATACTATACTTGTTGAACTTTGCTCATTTTGTATGTGCCATTCTGCAATTTCGTTGTCCAGCACAAGGCTGCTTCGCATCTTTCAAAATTGCATGTACACTATATATATGTTGTAGATTGTCCTTGTCGTATGTGGTGTCCAGTTGTAGTTTTCTCGTCACATGGCTCTCGTTCCGTTTTAGTTTGACTGCAGACTTTCTGGACGGTATGTCGTGTTTCAGTGCTTTGTGTGTTTTAATGTTGTCTGTGCTCGGCTGGTTAAGTTGAGTGCTGCCTTCCCTGTCTGACTTAATATAATCTCTTTACTACCGAACCCGTTTACTTAAAGTGACATTCTAACACTTTAAATATCTATTAAGGGTGGAATTAATTATATTAAGTGAATATATAGATCGTGATTTATTTTTTTCGAGAAAAAAAGCGTTAGGCGCTATTTACATTGTTGCGAGTCTGGTTGTTGCAGTGGTATTATGACGGTCGCCACCGACACAGGCAATAAAATGTGATGTCTTTAACCAACTGCTGACTAAGAGAGCTTATGATTAAATATCAACAGGACATCTTGGGAAATGTTTCTATCTTCATATTTGTAGCAGATAAGCCTTTTGGGAGTTGGCTTGCAGGCGATACGTTAATTGCTCATATAATTTCCTCGGAATGTGTTGTCACTAAATCTCGCGAGATATAATTATCGTTACGAGACTTGAGAACTATAACATCCAAGTGAATAATTCCTATCATTATTTCATAATATGTATAAAGACTGCGGACGTAAAGTGCATTACGATGAACACAATGGCAAAATCAACAATACGACCAAATTCAATAAAAACCCATCTTCGTTTATTATACGAGGGATGATCCATATATAACGAGAAAATGCTTATAATTTTTTATTTTATGTTATTTTATAAAAATATTTTATGTGGTAGTTAATACCATATATTGGAAGAAAAAGTATGAAATTTTTGACGAATTGAATTTGCATCCAAACAGTGACCCGTAAAATGCCCCGCCTAGGCGTATCAAGGGTTACCTTAGCAACCATAGATTTTAGCATGGTGTCGCTGTAATCATGGAAATTCAGGGAAACATTGCTAATGTATGATATTACCTCAAGCTAATATTTGAGTAAAATCTAAAGTATAATAAGAAAATTATAAGCATTTTCTCGTTATTTATGGATCATCCTTCGTACTATACCACTCTCCCCAAAGTCGGAGGTAAATTGCTAATCTGGTAGGAAAGATCGAATGCCCACGCACTTTCGACTGTCTATGTCGAAAATATGAACGAATAAACAAACGAACATCATATCACATCAAAACGAAAACCAACACATTAATATTGTTGAGTTAGCATTTAGAGCACACCTCTAGTTCCTAAGTAACTAATCACCCTAATTAGGAAGCAGAAAAACAGCAGACATTCCGTGATGAACACATGCACATCTTGGTTATCTTGTGGCGTCAGATAACACCATGGATTCACAATTTTGCATTAGAGATCATTAGTAAAGCTTTTCTATAAACTAATTTATCGATGCTGGTAGTATACGAGAAACTTAGAAATAAAACAAAATGTCTGCAATTTGCGGGATATTATCAAACATTCATTTCTATACAGTGATATAATCTACTCATTTCACAATACATTAAAGAGGACTAATGATGTAACGAGTTACACAAACAATGATTACTATCTGTACTGTTTGATTTGACAGAAGGTCAACATTTCCATTAGGGAGATGTATACATGTACGTACAAAGAAATCACGAAATAAACGTTTTTGTTGCTTTTCTTTCCTCGATGATTAAGATGTGACATTTTAGATATCTGTTTTTTGGTAGAGTAATATATACATACATGTACCTCCTTAATTAGGCAACCATTCAGGCTACTGTTTGATATGTAAGTCCTAAGTATCGTTTTTCAACATAAAGTACTTTATGTGCATATACGTGCACATACAAAGAAATTCCAAATTAAGTGTTATTCTTGTTGTTGCCCTTCTTTCATCGATAATTAAAATGTGACATATTGGATTTCCGTTTGATGGTGGAGTAAAATATACATGTACGTACGAGTAAATGTACAAACAAACATGATTCTGTTGAGTGCTGCCTCTACTTATTTCAACATGAATTAGATCTGATTTTAAGCTCCTAAACGTCAACAATAATAGTTTTTAAAATTGAAATAATCAACCTTAAGTCACCATATGTCATTTTTCGTCATTTTCACCGGGTTCACTTTAATGCAGAGTTAGCTGTATGTACATTGTGTTTTTGTGTTCCTTTCGTACTCTGTTTCTGTTGGTTTCATATCGTAGAGAGGTAATGGCGGATATCAAGTATTTGCGAAAGATATTTTATGATGATAATAGTTACAAAATACCATTACAAAAAAAAACAAGATAAAAATTCACATCGCAATAAGTACAGTAAGTATCGTTATTACTAAATCAATGTTGCGTGTCATAACGCAAAGAAAAACATTCAGTCAAAGAGTTCCATTTTTTCTGTCTACTTCCTATCGAGTTTTATACCGTTTTCATCCTGCTCCATCAAAAATACGGACTAACAGGGTACCACCTGTCATCACTTGTTTCGCTCCTGGACGACACGACCGCGGCCAGTTTCACATATAAACATAAGCTGATTGAATCGAACCTGTTAGTCTACCTCTCTACCAAATGGTGTATCGGTACATATGAGACGTTATATTATTATACAAAGTAATGTTTTTAATAGGTTATCAATCCGGAGATTATTGCTATAAATACATTAGCTAACAATAATCACGATCTAGGGATTTCTGTAATCGTTGTAACAACACTCGGTATATCACTCATCGACGACACAAAACTATTCAAAATAGTAGTTTTTTACCGTTATACTGTATAATTATTATCATAAAATTGGAATGGGGATATTACTTTGAAACTCAATTTGAAATTATTTTGTAATTTCAGATAATGACTATCCAGAGATTTGATAATTATCTGCTCGACTGTTTCCGTTGATTGCTACCTTCCCTGTCCAATTTCCATTATATTTTTGTAGCTGTTTAATTGCATTTTCTTGTTCATTTTTGTGTTTATCATTATGTCCCGTACTTGTGGTCTGTAATATTTCTTGATAGCATGTTCTGGTCTGTGCCTTACGTTCTCTGCTGTTCCTGTCTGTGCCTTACGTTCTCTGCTGTTGCTGTCTGTGCCTTACGTTCTCTGCTGTTCCTGTCTGTGCCTTACGTTCTCTGCTGTTCCTGTCTGTGCATTACGTTCTCTGCTGTTCCTGTCTGTGCCTTACGTTCTCTGCTGTTCTTGTCTGTGCCTTACGTTCTCTGCTGTTCCTGTCTATGCCTTACGTTCTCTGCTGTTCCTGTCTGTGCCTTACGTTACCTGCTGTTCCTATCTGTGCATTACGTTCTCTGCTGTTCCTGTCTGTGCCTTACGTTCTCTGCTGTTCCTGTCTGTGCCTTACGTGTTCTGCTGTTCCTGTCTGTGCCTTACGTTCTCTGCTGTTGCTGTCTGTGCCTTACGTTCTCTGCTGTTCCTGTCTGTGCCTTACGTTCTCTGCTGTTCCTGTCTGTGCATTACGTTCTCTGCTGTTCCTGTCTGTGCCTTACGTTCACTGCTGTTCCTGTCTGTTCCTTACGTTCTCTGCTGTTCCTGTCTGTGCCTTACGTTCTCTGCTGTTGCTGTCTGTGCCTTACGTTCTCTGCTGTTCCTGTCTGTGCATTACGTTCTGTGCTGTTCCTGTCTGTGCCTTACGTTCTGTGCTGTTCCTGTCTGTGCCTTACGTTATCTGCTGTTTCTGTTGAGGGCTGTCTTTCTAGTCTGATTTGATATGTATTAGCTCTTCACATAGGACAGTAGAGGTGTTGTACATATTAATCAACTCGCAAGATTACACGTCTGTGTGCACAATTATCTTTCACGTATTCAACTTATACCGTCTGCAAGACGTCACATTTAATATTGATATACCGGCATTAAGTTCTGTCTGATAGATTTAAATACGATTTGAAATGTATGTGGTGATGTTTTAATCATTTCACATTGTACTTCTAGGTATAAGTTGGCTGACTGATAAGTATCTCATTACCGGTTTCAGTATTTTATTGAAGTTGGATTGCAAAGCTTCGTTGTACATGTATGTTCACCACGTGTGTCGAAATAATTTTTTTCATATACGACACACAACCCCCTTTTGTTCTGTTCATTTAACCACTTACATTGACGTTTGTATTATGGGGTCCGACTGTATTATATTTAGTTACAACATTAAATCTCGGAACTTAATTCGTTGTTCCATGAACGCATTATTAGTGTTGTATCGTCCAACGCTCCTTGACACAATCATTATTACTAGAAAGTGCGCTTTTGTCTTTAGGTATTGTCCGTGATGTCATTGAACTCGTGTTACTGGTATTAGGTCTGGTAGGAAGGTGATAATACTTTTTGTCTGATTTTGATTGTTCAAATCATTGACATAATTATAAACGTATATGTTTCTGTTATGAAGAATGACGTCACCATTAATTAGCACTCAGGAAAAGCTTAAGGGTATTTACATTACAATCCCTATTTAATGCCGCATGATGAAGATTTGAGAGAAATTTGAGTTGCTTGTGTATGGAGTTCATAACTTCAAATTATTGAAATCACGATTTCAACTTCAAGAATTCACGAGTTCAGTTTAATCAGGCGTCCGGGTGATTTGTGAACTAATTATTTTTAAAACAGTTGCAATATTTATTTATCCGTCTATATAGCCTATTGGTAGAGCGTCCATTTAATGTTTGAGGTCCAGGGTTTCCTCCAATGCATCGTCATATAAAAGTGCTTGGCGCTCAGCAAATACTAAAAGAGAAAATTGACATTACTTCTCTCATGCCCTCATTTGAAGCGATGGACGCCATCAGGAATGAGGTGTCTAGAGTAATTATATTTCACATTAGATCTAAAATAAATGAGAATGAAACTAGGTCCGTGATCGTTGTCCTTCTAATTGAACGACACAGGAGAACAACCATATTTTAAGGCGCCCGTATACGATATTTCTTAATTTTGTGCTAAAGATCTCATGTATTGTAATGCTTATATTCCCTAAAGTGTTAGGTCGACCAAACAATTATATTACTTGTGTCATTTTTTGACTTAGGTCATCAATTTTTCAACTAATCGTCTCACTGTCCGATCAGTTAGAACAGAAAGTTATCATTTAATTAACGTCACTTATGGCGTATCTAATTCACTGTTAATGTATTGATGTACTTCAACTTATATGTCAATGCGATCACGGACGTCGATTTAATAATATGAAACAAGGGTCTAAAAACGGCACATTACGATCCAAAAGTTACTATACTACATCAAATCGTCGATGTATTCTATTTTGACGTAATTTGTCAATGATATGATCAAAATAAACTGTTGTTTTTCTTTAAGTCTGTCAATCAGCTTTCTTTTTATAACTTGTTTGAATTTACTATCCAAGATATCTAAAAGTACATGTCTGATTTGATGTAATAAACACTTTTTATACACCTTATCTGCTGCCGTGTCATCAATAATGCCTAGCCAATATGTTCTTTATTGGGGGATCCAGTTAAACTATGCGCATATGATCTCACGCACCGATAAGTACATTCTCAAAACCATACACATGTATTTAATCTTCAAATATATGTATATATCAATGTATTATTTATAACTCGTTGAGTCATTGTTCCGTTTAGATTCAGCATTACGAATCCTCATCCATCAATGAAGACTATGGTATTCCTGCAGACTGAATTTAAAGCAATGCTGTACTATTGAGAAGACCGTCGCACTTTGTTTTGCCTTTACTGAGAAGACGCCCACACATATCCGTTTAAAAGCCCAAGAAATTCAATGAGTTATATTCTTCCAGTATTTAGCATGTTTTGCAAGATAATTGTATTAGCAGCCGTGTCAGACAACTGTTATTGCTTGCAGAAATTATCGTAAAAACTGTTTTTCTGTAAACCCAATGACATTCGTAATGAAAAAGTGGCAGATCTAAGGAAACTGGAGACCGACAAAAGAATTGAAATGAAAAGAAATAGGCTAAAACATGGGAAGCAGCAACAACAACACAGAAAAGAGAGACATGGAGGGAACTTAGCCATAGCCTATTCTCCACAGGGAGAGATGGAATTAAGTCATTTTTATCGCCAATTCGCTAATCAATTTTCTCGAATATGAGCATTTGTAATCAAAGTTAAACACTTGTCGCTTGATTTCCAATGCAATGCAACAATTGCTATTTTGCAAATTTAAATAATAATTAACAAACATTGTAAACCAATGATAATGAATAGTTAGTTCCGGAATGCAACCTATACAAGAAGCAATAGTTTTGTTATAATATTCTAATGGTTGTCTTGTCGAATAATACTATTGTAATCTGAGAAACCCCGACTTTGGAAAACCGGAATGCTGTCAAACCGATCAAAATGTTTGGTCCGAATTGTGTCATTCTTAATTCAATCTAAACAATTGACAAAAGTATAATATCAATCGGACAGGAGAGACAGCATTAATACAAATTTGCGAACTTTAAATACAAACCAATAACTTGTCCCCAATTATATAGAATAGTTACACACACAACTTATAGACTAAACACGGGATTATGGCAATTAAGCGAAGCTATTAAGCAAAGATATTATAAATCTTACCTAAACTATGTGAAATTGCTCATGTCTAAAACGTTCCGCGAATCATTCATATCTCGAATAATTTCAAAGAGAAAATATATCCACGCGAAAATAAAGTCTGCACAGTAAGTTGCGACCGTAGAAAAGTTCTAAGAAGACAAATAATGTTACATGGAGGCGATTTTACAAGGTGTGTGAAATTCGCATAAATATAACCACGTGAAAATGAAGTTGTGTGCATATGGCTGTAACAGTAGAAGAATTCTAAATTATAAAATAAGTGACATTCAGGATTTCCTCGTGTTTCTTACAATAAATTTCCCGTTAGCAGACATGTTGAAATAAGTTGGTACGTCTATAGACGAAATTGTATGGAAGAGAAATGTATTAAGAGAAAGCGAGAGAGCGAGATAGCTGCTGTATTCTGATCAAAAAGATTATATTAAGTAAGAAAGCCGCGTTTCTCTTTGTATCGTCTTCTACTTATTTACCACAGTGATTAATGACAACCCAATAATTATTGTAATACGTCAATTTTTGTTTAATTTGACATACCATATATCATTTATAATATCAATATATTTATCTATTTATGTTGTCTTATTTTGTCAGTCACACATTGTTTCAAACAATATTGATGTATTCTTTCTGGTGCGAATGTAAAATGATACGAATCTGGGAGAAAACAGACGTCACAAGAGCTATTTCTTTAAATAAGGATTGTAATACAATGCATAATAAGCTATCGCGAACCAAGCAATACAATTGCTGATGCACCAAATAATAACACGATTGCAACTACATTGTTCTTGTGAACACAGCAACGATACAGCTAGTACTGCTGTACTGTGAATTTGTGATGAAATTCATCTTTTTGTTGAATGTAAATATTGTATTTTATCCAAATATTATATTTACTTTCAAAATAGTTCTCTGTCACTGTGTTGATTGTAGAGAGCTTTGGAACAAGCGATTGCATTAAAAAGCGATATGTGAATTTGATATGTATTATACATGCATACTATAAAATTTAACCGATTATGTCATATTATAGTAACCTAATCGGGTAGTAGATTTAGCACATAAAACAGTATATCATTTTTAATTGATGATATTTATTGTATTTTATATAGAAATACAGAGAAACACAAATATAACCCGAAACGTAATCTAAGTCATATTGGATTCGGTGCAACATGAGTCTTTGTTGTATAATTTTTATATTAATTATTTTTAAGTCACGAAGATCTCATGTGTTTGTTTGACATTTTCAATGATAGGAAAACAATTGTTAAACATGTGGAAGAAAATGTGCTGACTCACTTATATGAGTGAGTCGTAAACATGTTTTGAGTGTGACGGTTTGCTGAATAAAAAACTTAACTTGATCGTTTCGTTGACATTTAATATTGAAAATTGCGTACGTTATTGACGGTTTGTTGAATTCAAACCCAAAAAAGTTGTTTCTTCGACACTTCATATTGTTAATTTATTAACGTCACAATGTTGTTTTGCGAGAGAGTTGAATGCTGACACATTAAATCCAATTTAAGAGTTACGGCTTGTCGAACGTACTACAGAACCGTTTACATCAAGTGACATCCGAACACTTTATAATGAATTTCACGTGAGATAATAGTTCGTGATTTATATTTTCGAGAAAAAATATTACTTTTCGTAAATATGTCGTGTTTGTCCATTAAGTGGTCACGAACATTGTTGCGAGTCTGGTTGTTGCAATGGTATTATGACGGTCGCAAATTAACATCGACACAGGCAATAAAATATGACGTCCTTAATCAAACTGTTGACAACACTAGAACACCTTGGGAAATCGTTCCTATCTTTATATTTGTAGCAGATTAACCTTTGGGAGTTGGCTTGCAGACAATACGTTAAGTGCTCATATAATGACCTCGTAATGTGTTGACGATATAACGATAAAATTACATGCATCGTTACGAGACTTGATCATCATAACACCCAAGTGAATAATTCGTACTATTATACCATGTAAAAGTCGCAGTGCTCACGCAAGATGTATAGCAATTAATGAAAAGACCTCCTCGTCCTTGTTTATCATACAGGCGGGTATAATCGAATGCCAACGAACTTAAGATTGTTTCTGTCGAACAAAAACAAACATTATTACACATCCAAATAAAGACCAGCCCAATAATAATGTTGTGGTAGCATTAAGAGCACACCTCGCTAGTTCCTTAGTGACTAATGGTCCTAATTAGGAAGCAGGAAAACAACAGACAGTCCGTGATTTACACATGCTCATCTTGATTTTCTTGTGGCATCATATATTAACACAGATTCACAATTTTGCATTAAAGAGACCATTTGGAAAGCTTTCTTATCAACCAATTTATCGATGCTGATAGTAGACGAGAAACTTAGAAATAAAAAACTGTCAGCAATTTGCGGTAGATTATCAAACACTTATTTCTATACAGTGATAGAATCTTCTCATTTCACAATACATTAAAGACGACCAATGCTGTAACGACTTACCCAAACAATGATTCCAATCAGTACTGCTTGATTAGACAGAATGTCAACAGCTCCATTAGAAACATATGCATGGACAGGTACATAAAAGCAGTCACAAATTAAGTATTGTAGTTGTTGTTTTTGCTTTTCGTTCCTCGATAATTCAAATGACACACGTTAGGTTTCTGTTTCATGGTGGAGAAATACATGTACTGACTTAGACAAATTATACTGCACGATATATCGATATATAAAAAATGTAAACAAAAGCTGGACATTCGAAGAACGTAAGGACCTTCTCAATAATAGGACAATTTAAAACAAAAACCATCAGAACAATTACAACTTTATTAGTTATTTAAACAACATAAGCTAATAGAGTTTCAATGATTTTATTTTATTTATCTTCTCCGAACAACAAAGTCGGACAGGGAATGCAGCATACAACTTAGCCAGCAAAATAGCTTATTTGATTATTTAAGTCACGGAAATTTAACATTTTTAATATAGATAGAACCTGATGGCATGGAAGAGAACATTGTAATTAAAGGAATGCCGGAAGTATGGTAGTCTGGATTACTCTCCCTATCACTACGTTAAAAAGATAATATTAAGTCGGACGGGGAAGGCAGTACATAACTTGACCAACCGAGCACAGAAAACGTAAAACAGATACAAGGCAAAATGCCCAACCTAACAAGAAAAGATTCGCCCAAGCCCAAGCTGTCGAAAAGTAGAATAAATTAGTTTCAGCTATCAAAAAGCTGAATGCCCTAGCTGAATGACCCAGTTCCAACAGTAAAACGGCTATAGTGCCTATTTCTTTCTTATTCCGTGGAATATAATTACACATATATATATTTGCTAAGCAGGTGATTTCAGAGGATGCAATAAGTAGATTTTACAAAAGTAGATATTACATCATCTTTTTTCGAATGTAGCACCAATACATACATATACTTGCTTATCTTGTGAGTTCAGAAGCTACTACTGGTTTCGAAAATAGCAGCAATACGAACTACTTATCACAACTATCAACTTTGTTTCATTGATGTTTTTCATGTTTCTGGTGTTGATTGTGATCGCTGATGCTTTTTATCTGTCTTTGTCCTAGTACAATGCATCAAGTATTTTTAACATGTAAAGGACGGTAAGTATGCGTGAGGGAAAACTTAATATGTCGAATTTCAAGTACACTAATAACTTTGTAGAGGCACTTTGAACTGAAGTTTGAGCGTACACAGGCTCAAAACTATACATGTAATAAAGCTATTCCATGCGCATAAAACAAATGAATGAAGACTAAAATATTTATCCACGAAAGGAATTTATTTACCAATAAAACGCATAATGTAGATATTCAAACCTATCTACCATGATCACAGTTGTCTGTTCGATTAATTATTTATACGAATATGTTCTTTAATTACTGAACTTCACTTACAGTTAACGGAAATGGATTCTTCGATCATATAAGTCACGGAAATTTAACATGTTAAACATAGATGGAACCAAATAACACAGAAGAGTACATTGTTTTAAAAGGAATGCCGGAAGTGTGGTAGTCTGGATTACTTCACCTTTTACTACGTTCAAACATTATAGTGCGACACGAAACTAGAATTGTGGGCCTAAAACTTGAAAGACGTTCTCTACATGGTTTGGTGGATCTGATCTGTCGCATGTGCCAGGTTGACACAGTCAAGTGCATTTATAAATCCACTGTGCTATACGGGTAGGACGGGTGGCTATATGAAAAAATGCCAACACTGTAGATGTTTTCCTCCACTTGTGCAGAAGTTGCTTATTCGTTGTATAACGGAAGCTTGGTACTGGTTAGGTATATGTTGAAGCTGGGCTGTGGTACTTCCTTCTATTGATCTTTGTGTTATCAGGCTGCATTATCTTTAACACATTACAATCTGGGGCCGTTACTTTACATTGAGAATTTGGTGGATTATGAATGGAATAACCTAAGGGAGACAGTTCCCAAAAACAACAATTTTATAAGTGGTTTATGAATGGAACAAGCAAAGGGAAACGATTAGTAAGAAATAACAAATTGGTGGTTTATGAATAGAAAAACAATTCGTAAATCTTACAGGTCGTTGAAAGAACAAAGGGAGATAATCGCATGTGAAGACAAACATGTTAATAGTACAAACACATTTGAGTTTTTGTCGTATCGTGATCAACTCTCATATCTGCTGGTAATTGGTATCTGATGTCCTATGTGACAGAAATAATCTCTTCTCAATGTGTATGTAAATCCCACAGGTAGTTACAACTACATCATTTATCACACCGGAATCCCACAAGACAAAAAGGAGCTCGTAGGCGGTATTGGTTACAAGATTTTATATCTCATATGTATCTCATCTGTAAAAAGGGAACACATTATTTGTCACTGAACTGTTCTATATGACAATGCTATATCAGGCGTGTGAGACATGATAGCTGTTTGGTTTAATATATTTTCTTCTTCATTTTGATAGGTGTGACTTTTATTAGTAATGTTTGTGATCTCTTTCTTTTTTTAACCATTCGTGCTCTGCCGTATCTGTTGAATGCTGCCTTCTCTGTCCTTATTACTATTATCTTTTTATCAGCAAAAATGACATTTCATATGAAGCATAATTATGAGCTTCTAATTTGGTACACGAATATTGGTGAGATTGATAGTGTACAGCATTTATCATTTAAGTATAGTTTAGATTAAACTAAACCAACATATTAAGTGTGATCGAGCTAGTTCTGATAGCTCCCCACATTGTAACACTTTGAACAAGACCATTGTATATAGACAGACATAATGTATAATACATTTTGTAAACTGTTTATTCAGTAGACAAACTCTAGTAGAGTGTCTAAAACAATATTTGTAAAACTATATACTCTATTGCCAAATAATTCATGTTCGTGTGGAGCGGTTGCCTTGAGGTACGGCACTAGCATGGGACCGAAAGGACATGGGTTAGATATCTGAGGGGGTAGCAAGTATATTGTATTTAAGCAAAATTCAAATTCCAAGAAACAATAAAAAACCAACAATTTATTGAGATATCTTATTGATTTGTATGACATTTTGCCATGCACGTATGTCAATGAAAACTGTTTATTAAATTGGATTAGAATGAACGTACAATGTCCCTCGCTAGTATACGACTCTTAGATTATTGACATTTAAGTTGCGAGGGAAAAAGGGAATTAAGATTACGTAACAATAAAATACCAATTATCGTGTCTGTCTATACAGATTTTCTTTTTTCCCTCATTTGTTGTCAGCTGCTCGACTTAACCGTAACAAAATGTCACTTGACATTCTATGCACGCCAGTACATTTCTCTTGGGTTGTTCATTGTCAATATCTATATCATCCCGAGTAACAAGCTGAGAATGAGATATGAATATAAAACGCACTAATACTCAGTACATTTAAAAACGCAGACTAGGTGTCATTCTCAATATTTGTTAATATGATTTCATTGTATTGTGACAAACGTTTATGAAAGTATATGTAATTTCCGATGAAATACTGGATACCTGCTACACAAATATAACAAAGTAGCTAAGGAAACTTGGTGAGCGATATTGAGAGTGATTAAAATTGCTTATCTGCACCAAATCTTTCATAAAACAACCGTCAGTAGCTTTCTATTACATCAATACTTGGTTAGGTTTAAAAAATCACGATATTCAAAAAATTTAGCCCAATCTGTGAGGCAGCACCTTTAAGTCCATTTGAAGTAGTTTTATGCGAGTCAACAAAAGAAACTCGGTAGTGTACGTTTTTAAATGTACTGAGTATAGATACATACTGTAACCAGAGGGACAGGATTTCTAGGAAACCGGAATTCAGTCAAAACACATCAAATAGTAGGTCCCGAAAATTGCCCACTTTGTTTCAATGTAAAAACTACATGTATTTAGAAAACCGGAACTAGTGAATTGTCAACAACAGATTAGTATATTCGTAAAAGCTCATACATCACACCCTAATTAAAGCCGAACTAAAATATATCCAGAAATATCGAATAATTATGAAAACCGAACAAATCAAGTGATCCGAACGAGGTTCGGTTGTCTCAGAATCCGATTCACAAACCATTGCCACGTGGTTTGGAACGCTGTTAAAACAAGAACTTTATCGCCATCTAAGTCGATAAATCAAACAGTTTATTATCAAATATGGAAGACGTATCATTATGTAGACTGGAAGATTAAGTATTTTATTCATGATGTACACATTCGACTCTACTTGCACTTATATTTTTGTACTGGTTTCGTGACCTTGGTTTTTGTTCCTATATTGCTACAAATTAATCAGCCCGATGTGATTAATCATACTTCCGCGTGTTTATGTATGTATTAACGATGAACGATCACATAAGCGAGCAGTTGCATTATCATAAAGTTTGTCATAATTTTTAAAATGTGGCATTTATTAAAAAAAGAATTATTTCTCGGCCATTATAATTATGTTAATTCCAAATATTACATAATTAACATAATTTAAGTAACCCCGTACCTTGCGTCGAACAGACCAATCAAACGTTGTCAAATTGTATAGCAGTTGTTTTTTAAATATGTTGACGTTTGCACTGGGTATTATTGATCGTTTCGTGAAATGTCAATTTCAAGCCGACTTTATTCTTTACTAACTACGCCTTTTGTACTTGTTTATGCATATTAAAATACATATATATTTGTACAATACACATAGGTATATAGATACATCAAGGATATAGTATGGTCTACTTGATGGAAGGCAAGACATCTAAACTGCTATAATTACATGTACATATACTGCAAAACCTCACCTAAATCGACATCGATAACAAGACCACCTTAAAATTAAGGCCACAAGTTTAAAGTACATTTGATTGTTTTATTCTTTATTTAGCCTTCATATTAATTAAATAATGTAATGCACAGGCAATCCAAAGCTATACAGACGCGGAAGCATCGCCTAGCCACACAAGCCCAATGATGATCTTACTATACATAAACACAAACAGAAAGGTTTCGCTTTGAACCACCCACATGTGTCCCTGCTGGATATGATCAACTGCCTACGAGCTCATGATGGAAATGTCCGGAGTAAACCCTGTCTCGTCTGATATATCACGCACCACAAAGTAATCGCCTTAAACCATTCGATTGTATTCGGGAATTATCATACAAAGTATCAGCTAATGTAATTGCGAGTGAACTAGACTCAATTACTTCTGGTTTGAACTCTCTGTTGTTATGACATAAAAGAACGTATAGGGTTTATATACATCTGTAACTAATACTGTTTAGTGCTCTGCACTTAACATTCTTAAGTCCATTGTCTCTTTTTTACACCAATTTAAAATATGTTTTGTAGCCGGTCATATAGTATGGTTATTAGTAAGTGTACTGACCAGTTTGTCTTATATTTCTACATGAGTTCCAGCCGGAGCCGACAGATTATGCACCCCGAATGCCCCCATAATTGGCATTTTCGAATTGCTTGTCATTAGAGGTACCAACAATCTATGACAAAACATTCTATAGTAGAGTGACGTCAGACCATACTGGCTAGTACATGTCGACCACTCCAAGGAAACCTAGCGCAAATGGTAATGGCGTCTGCCGTCCACATGAAAATTACATATGTGGCAGCGGCGTGGTGTGAATACTAAATTCTAGGTAATTCACAAAAACATACGTGATGTGACATATACGCATTTCTGTAGCATGGCAATGCGAAATTTGTTCTCATGATAGTTCATTCTGATACATAAGATGTTACAACTGAGACGGAAATCGTCTCGATAAATAATTTAATAGAATAATGTCTTACTGTGAATTATATTCGACATTTCAGTTGAAGATTACGAAATGAGTTTTCAGAAGAATGTGAAATATAAGGTATGTCACATTCATTGGCCTTTTGTGAATATATATAAAATTATAGATAAATGCTCTTAAAATAAATGCTCTTAAAATAACATAATAGTGAAGATATAATAAATACGAAATATCACTATTGTGTGTTGATCAGTTGGGCCGAGTTATTTGTGTTATTCAACATTTTACATTTTGTCACTATTGAATAGAACACAATACTATTTAGAAAAAATGAAGTTATCGGATTTAGTCAAGGGCGTGGGTTATATACTATATCCGATTGCTTGCTCTCTATATATTTTATGTCATATTTCACCTAAGGTCATGTTGGATTTGTAGGTAGGGAGACACTCTATGTGCGATATTGCAGTTAAAGCATTACTTTCCAGTGCAGCATGATAGACAGAGCATTCTTTTCAAGAAGAAGTACACAAAATCTAAGTATGTACGAGGGGCGTTCAATATATAATGTCTTTTTGATCACAAATTTTAACATTCATTGCTATCAGGAAATCTTTTTTACATTTCTGGAACCATCAACCATTCCGCAATATTGTAAAAAAATTCAATAAAATTTAAGTCTCGGATTGTTGTTTCTGGTGTGCTTTTTAAGGGTCAGTAATAGACACTGCGTCTTTTTGAGAATAATTGTCCATTAAAATTTCATTTCGGGAAATAATCTTATTCCACAACTACTATTCCGTGAATAATGTAAATGCCTTGTATTTGACCGCCTTACTCGTAGACAAATCATACTTTCATGTTCATATTTTGTTCTGGTGGAAACATAAGGATTAAGTTATAGATTGGTATGTTGCAATTAAATAAATACTGACATTTACTTAACTAAACCACTACTGCAAAGATAACACATATTTGGCTTAAAATGACAATAAGGCTAGTATACTCGTGTAAACCCTCTTCTAAGTTCAATAAATTACTTAATTATTGACGAAAGGCTATGTAATTTTTCAGATATAGAATAGAAACAAACACCTTTCAGACAGTATTCGTAGAATTCTTCTAAATACTGTCATAGCAAAATACAAAGGACATGGACATTATATATTGAACGCCCCTCGTATGATACTCTATGTATATACTTATGATAGCATAGCTTGGTTTTAAGAATTCAACGTATATTACAATAGAGATATTGCTTAGTTTACAAAGGTTTTTTACAATGTGGTTGCAGTACAGACAGGCTGTTGTCGTGCCATTATTTGAACAAGTCAGATTATCTACACACACGGAAATATCTCCCAAATAAATCATTTTGAAGCATCTCCATGGACGTAATTATTTGATTTACCTTTTGATACGATAATTGGTTTGCGATATATATGATACAATTATGTAAGAAATTACACCATTTATGGAAGATGCTCATAACTAACAATGCAGGGTTGCGGGTGAACATGGTGTCTGCGTTTTCAATCTATAGAATATATTCCGTTATTAAACATACTAGTTCTTAGTTATTTGAGAAATAAGTTCGTAAACTAGATAAACATCACATTGTGAGACTGTGGGTAATAAAGGTGCATGTACTACGATACCAATTTCATGTCGCAATACCAGGCGTCCTACTCCACGCTGCTAGGCCACCAGACTGCAAGGTTTCCAACTCCACGATTCTAGGCCACCAGACTGCCAGGTATCCAACTCCACGCTGCTAGGCTGCCAGACTGCAGGTTTCCAACTCCACGCTGCTAGGCCACCAGGCTGCCTGGTTTCCAACTCCACGATTCTAGGCTACCAGACTGCCAGGTATCCAACTCCACGATTCTAGGCCACCAGACTGCCAGGTTTCCAACTCCACGATTCTAGGCCACCAGACTGCCAGGTATCCAACTCCACGCTGCTAGGCCACCAGACTGCCAGGTTTCCAACTCCACGATTCTAGGCCACCAGACTGCCAGGTATCCAACTCCACGCTGCTAGGCCACCAGACTGCCAGGTTTCCAACTCCACGATTCTAGGCCACCAGACTGCCAGGTTTCCAACTCCACGCTGCTAGGCCACCAGACTGCCAGGTATCCAACTCCACGCTGCTAGGCCACCAGGCTGCCTGGTTTCCAACTCCACGATTCTAGGCCACCAGACTGCCAGGTATCCAACTCCACGCTGCTAGGCCACCAGACTGCCAGGTTTCCAACTCCACGATTCTAGGCCACCAGACTGCCAGGTTTCCAACTCCACGCTGCTAGGCTGCCAGACTGCCAGGTATCCAACTCCACGCTGCTAGGCTGACATACTGCCAGGTTTACAACTCCACGCTGCTAGGCTGCCAGACTGCCAGGTTTCCAACTCCACGCTGCTAGGCCACCAGGCTGCCAGGTTTCCAACTCCACGATTCTAGGCCACCAGACTGCCAGGTATCCAACTCCACGCTGCTAGGCTGCCAGACTGCCAGGTTTCCAACCCCACGCTGCTAGGCCACCAGGCTGCCAGGTTTCCAACTCCACGATTCTAGGCCACCAGACTGCCAGGTATCCAACTCCACGCTGCTAGGCTGCCAGACTGCAAGGTTTCCAACTCCACGATTCTAGGCCACCAGACTGCCAGGTTTCCAACTCCACGATTCTAGGCCACCAGACTGCCAGGTTTCCAACTCCACGCTGCTAGGCTGCCATACTGCCAGGTATCCAACTCCACGCTGCTAGGCTGCCAGACTGCCAGGTTTCCAACTCCACGCTGCTAGGCTGCCAGACTGCCTGGTTTCCAACTCCACGCTGCTAGGCCACCAGGCTGCCAGGTTTCCAACTCCACGATTCTAGGCTGCCAGGCTGCCAGGTTTCCAACTCCACGCTGCTAGGCCACCAGACTGCCAGGTATCCAACTCCACGCTGCTAGGCTGCCAGACTGCCAGGTTTCCAACTCCACGCTGCTAGGCCACCAGACTGCCAGGTTTCCAACTCCACGCTGCTAGGCTACCAGGCTGCCTGGTTTCCAACTCCACGATTCTAGGCTGTCAGACTGCAAACTTCATGCATATCTACAAATTAATGTACGTATAACTATACGAAACTTCAGAAAACCATGTAACAATTTTTACAATCCGGTACAGAACGTGCAAAGTAATAATTATAATAAAAATAATGACATATTTGTTAAACGAAAATGATAAAGTACTATACGATAGTTCAAGGTTTCATTTAAGTTTTTACAGCAATTGAACTATAAATTATTTATAGAGTGAAATATCCATTTGTTTTTATGATATTTTTCAATGCATCATAATTAAATTAACGTGCGGTTTTATCCATACATCATAATGGAAATGTTATTAATTATGTAAAAAAAACAATGTTGTGTGCACATTCAGATGTTTAAAATACTTGTACTAATTAATACATGCCATGTATAAATTTCGGGGTTAACACCCTTAAAACCGTTGACCTCATGTGCCCATGTGGGGAAGTTTATAAGAACTTGTCTTACTTGTCTTGTTTAATTCCATAATAATGTTTCTACATGTATACAATACAATTTGCAGATGTTGTAACCCAGTATCGTACGAGCATCGTTCTCCATTATAAATACATGTATTCGAAAAACGTTTTTAGCCTCATAAGGCGAAGGAATTAAAAACTAAGCAGAATATTGCTGAGTCCCAATGTGTCATCAATGAATACATTCAAGACTACCAGTCACTTTACAAGCGACATTGTCGCCGAGTTGTATAGAATACTCTTGTGCAAAAAGGCACTCAAAGTTTATTATCAACAGGAATTACAAATTAGAATCATAAAATGAGTTATGTATTGCAAATAAATGCCTTGGGACTTGTTTCAATTTCTGTTACATCGTTATAAAAATAACCAATAATTTATATGAAGATTACAATTATACAATAACGAAAAAACCATCACCAACCTAACCACCAAGGAATTTACATTGTCGTGCTAGATACGTTTAGAGAAATTGCATCTAGAATTATATAAAAGCATCTTTCTTTGATTTTGTATTTTGTCTTCTTCTCGAAATGACTATGATTTCTTTCGGCAGAAATATTGAAATATCACCTTAAACGTATGAAAATAGCGCGATAAGGCTACACATTGCTAGCTAAAAACACTGCCATCTAGCAGCGTGAACTTGACAACCTGAGAGCCTAGAAATGTGAACTTGGCAACATGAGAGCCTAGAAATGTGAACTTGGCAACATGAGAGCCTAGAAATAAGATAATGGCAACCTGACTGGGAAGGCAGCACTGAACAGAAACATCAGACAAACAAGAAATTACTAAAATAATCACACACATTACAAAACACTTTATTGGGAAAATGCTTAATATTTTGGGGGGATGGGTACATAGATTTTGTTTTATTTAAATGTAGTTGTATCAGCTCGTTTCGTAGAATGTACTCATTATTTCATTATTGACTGATCAAGTTATTCGTTTTGTGCTAAGCATGTGATTGATGTTTTAACTTTAACCAGAAACATTAATGACATTTCCTGTTGTAAATTACACAATAAAACCATCACTAAAACAGCAGAGAGAATTAAGTGTAACATCGCATATAAATATTACACCCGAAAGCGACGATCTAACCTCATTATTTGTACAAAAGTGTGAAAGACAACGACAAAATTAAACAGGGGAATATTGAGTACTCAATTCACACTTTCTCAACAGCGGCTGATTGGGTGTTTGAGATTTTTGCACATTTAGCTAAGGTATTGTATTCCCACTGTTCCGCGCCGGAGGTATAATTTGATGTTTATTTCTCCGTCGTATTCTAGTCAAGAGAAATAAATCTGGTTAAGCTGATGTTTTGTTTTAAAATTAAATTCCAAATATGGCTGAGAGCATTCGGGCTTAAGAGACTCACGATCGAATCAGGTGTAATGAATATCTAATAGAATGAAGTACCGAGAAAACGAAACACTTTTACGAGCAAAGTTTGCGCAGGAAATAATTACTTACGTTTAACGTTTCCAAATCATCAGAATTTTATGGTCGTGTTAAGACATTTGGTAATACACGTCGCATCCAGAGACAAGACGTTGCATACAACATCGGATGAAACGCTGCCACATGTATGATACATTTACATAACCGACAAGGCGATTGGTTGAGAAATCAAGGAAATAGCCAATGACCGATTTTCTTTCAAAAGCAGTTAGGATTTCTTACAGCCGCAGTCATCAAGTACAAAGAACGACTTGTAAGAAGTTAACCATTCACAGCAGTTACTGCCCCTTGTATGTGCACTGTAACCATCGAACGATTGTTTGTTAAAGTCGATTTATTGAATTACATGGAAATGGTAATAGTGTCGCACATAATTGCTCAAATATCAAAAGGTTTATCGCATTGGTCAGAATCAAATGGTATTTGTTTGGATGAACTAAATGATTATAGAAATATACCGATATTATTGATACGATGACATTTAAACGATTAACTTTTCTTTTGCGTTTCATGTCAAAATGCAACATCATTTTTCTAAACTCGCATGTTATGCCCTTCTTGACATGCAGCACCTTAATCAAGATTAAAGTAATAAAACCAAGCATCTGTAAATCAGGATGAGAAAATAAGCATGTCAAGCAGATAGCTAATGTCAAACAGGCGAGAACTTTGCGCAAAAAAAAAACAAAAACAATTATCTGCTGACATTGCTCTTTCTCTCAAAACCCACGTCAAGTTCTTGTGGATTTAAGTTGCTCGTTTTAGTGATTGTTGCTTAATCGACAATATTGACTCATGTTACATTCTGAGAAATATTTTTATTTCCGTATTGGCATCGGTGCCACCGTCATAGTTAAAAAGAGTAAATGTAAGAACGAAAATACTGTGAAGTTATGGATATACATCATGATTGTTGTATAGAGACTTACATAGTATTTAAAGTATTGCTTTTATAATTTATATAGGTTCAATTGCTTAAAAGTGTATTTTGTGGGAATCTAATGGAAACCTGTTTTAAATACATGTACTGTATCAATGCGATCAGTTTTCTTATTTGTGTAATTACATGTACAGTGTACTTAATATTCCGTTAAGTTGATAATTTTTGTTGATATTATTCTTTTTTCTACTTTTTAGGACTTCTGACAGCCTAAACTAGGTATTTCAGCCATTGTACTGTTGGAACTATATCATTAAGCTTGGGCATTCAGCTTTCTGATTGCTGAAACTGGTTCATTTAAAATTTTGACAGCTTGGACATGGGAGGATCATAACTTGTTTAGTTGGGCATTGTACCTTGTATTTTTATGTCTTCTGTGCTCAACTAGTTCAATTGGACATTGTGCCTTTTGTGATTTTTATGTTTTCTGAGCTCGGCTGGTTAAACTGAATGCTCTCTTCCATGTCTGACTTAATAATATATTTTTGATACTTGGGCGTTTTATTTTATTTTAAAATATTAACAAAATTTATTTTGTTTTTTGCTACATTAATATTATTCTTTCAAGCTTTGGAAAATCTCAAAATCAATATGTTTGTCAAAATAGCAGGTTTTTACAAAACAGAAATGTGTTAAGAGAAAGCGAGAGAGCGAGAGAGCTGGTGTATTCTGATCAAAGCCTCGTTTCTCTTCGTATCGTAGTCCACTTATTTACCACAGTGATTTATGACAACCCAAGAATTATTCTTATACGTCACATCTTTGTTTTATTTGACATACCATATATCATTTATAATATAAATATATGTATGTATTTATTTTGTCTTATTTTGTCAGTCGCACATTGTTTCAAACAATATCCATGATGTATTCTTTCTGGTGTTGATGTAAAATGATACGAATCTGGGAGAAAACAGGCGTCACAAGAGCTATTTCTTTAAATAAGGATTGTAATACAATGCATAATAAGCAATCGCGAACCAAGCAATAATATTGCTGATGCACCAAATAATAAAACGATTGCTACTACATTGTTCTTGTGAACACAGCAACGATACAGCTAGTACTGCTGTACTGTGAATTTGTGATGAATTTCATCTTTTTGTTGAAAATATATACTGTATTTTATCCAAATATTATATTTACTTTCAAAATACAATAGTACTCTGTCACTATGTTGATTATAGAGAGCTTTGGAACAGGCGATTGCATTAAAAAGCGATATGAGAATTTGATATTTGTTATACATGCATACTATAAAATTTAACCGATTAACCGTACGCATAGTGTTAAAGTTGGCCAGAACGTAAAGTATTGACAATGATTCAATCTGTGAAAGAATTACAATATTTACGACCAAAGTATCTATAATAGAATGAAACCACGACCGCATCGTATACCGTATGGTATTACCGGTATGTATATTATATCTTCTTCGTTTGTTGGTATTATGTCATATTATAGTAACCTAATCGGGTAGTAGATTTAGCACATAAAACAGAATATCATTTTTAATTGATGATATTTATTGTTATGGAAATACAGAGGAACACAAATATAACCCGTAACGTAATCTGAGTCATATTGTATTCGGTGCAACATTAGTCTTTGTAGTATAATTTTTATATTAATTGTTTTTCAAGTCACGAAGACCTCATGTGTTTGTTTGACATGTCCAATGATAGGAAAACAATTGTTAAACATGTGGAAGAAAATATGCTGAGTCACTTATATGAGTGAGTCGTAAACATGTTTTGAGTGCGACGGTTTGCTGACTAAAAAAACTTAAATTTACCGTTTCGTTGACATTTAATATTGAAAATTGCGTACGGTATTGGCGGTTTGTTGAATTCAAACTCAAAACTCAAACTATTCGACACTTCATATTGTTACATTTATTAACGTTACAATGTTTTTTTGCGAGCGAGTTGAATACTGACTCATATAAACCAATTTACGAGTTACGGCATGTCGAACGTACTACAGAACCGTTTACATCAAGTGACATCCGAAGACTTTAATATAATGAATTTCACGTGAGATAATAGTTCGTGATTTATATTTTCGAGAAAAAATATTACTTTTCGTAAATATGTCGTGTTTGTCCATTAAGTGGTCACGAACATTGTTGCGAGTCTGGTTGTTGCAATGGTATTATGACGGTCGCAAATTAACATCGACACAGGCAATAAAATATGACGTCCTTAATCAAACTGTTGACAACACTAGAACACCTTGGGAAATCGGTCCTATCTTTATATTTGTAGCAGATTAACCTTTGGTAGTTGGCTTGCAGACGATACGTTAAGTGATCATATAATGACCTCGTAATGTGTTGACGATATAACGATAAAATTACATGCATCGTTACGAGACTTGATCATCATAACACCCAAGTGTATAATTCGTACTATTATTTCATGTAAAAGTCGCAGTGCTCACGCAAGATGTATAGCAATTAATGAAAAGACCTCCTCGTCCTTGTTTATCATACTGGCAGGTATAATCGAATGCCAACGAACTTAAGATTGTTTCTGTCGAACAAAAACAAACATTATTACACATCCAAATAAAGACCAGCCCAATAATAATGTTGTGGTAGCATTAAGAGCACACCTCGCCCGTTCCTTAGTGACTAATGGTCCTAATTAGGAAGCAGAAAAACAGCAGACAGTCCGTGATTTACACATGCTCATCTTGATTTTCTTGTGGAATCAGATATAAACACAGATTCACAATTTTGCATTAAAGAGACTATTAGGAAAGCTTTCTTATCAACCAATTTATCGATGCTGATAGTAGACGAGAAACTTAGAAATAAAAAACTGTCAGCAATTTGCGGAAGATTATCAAACACTTATTGCTATACAGTGATAGAATCTTCTAATTTCACAATACATTACAGGCGACCAATGATGTAACGACTTACCCAAACAATGATTCCAATCAGTACTGCTTGATTAGACAGAATGTCAACAGCTCCATTATATGCATGGACAGGTACATAAAAGAAGTTACAAATAAAGTATTGTAGTTGTTGTTTTTGCTTTTCGTTCCTCGATAATTAAAATGACATACGTTAGGTTTCTGTTTCATGGTGGAGAAATACATGTACTGACTTAGACAAATTAAACTGCACGATATATCGATATATAAAAAATGTAAACAAAAGCTGGACATTCGAAGAACGTAAGGACCTTCTCAATAATAGGACCATTTAAACTAAAACCATCAGAACAATTATAACATTATTAGTTATTTAAACAACATAAGCTAATAGAGTTTCAATGATTTGATTTTTATTTATCTTCTCCGAACCACAAACTCGGACAGGGAATGCAGCATACAACTTAACCAGCAAAATGGCTTCTTTGGTTATTTAAGTCACGGAAATTTAACATTTTTAATATAGATAGAACCTGATGGCATGGAAGAGTACATTGTAATTAAAGGAATGCCGGAAGTATGGTAGTCTGGATTACTCTCCCTATCACTACGTTAAAAAAAGATAATATTATACCCCAATCACACGAGAGTCGGAATGAGCCGGAATGCCGTAGGAATAGCAATTCGTGGTACATTATTGTATGTTCTAAATGTATTCCGACTGCATTCCGAGTACATTCCATATGTTCGGGCCAGTTTGAATGTTTTAACATGCTCTAAACCTATTTCGTTTGAAATAAAATACATATTAAAAAAAAAAGAATAAACTGTTATTCAAAACTCTCTGTATTTATTGATACTGTCCTGATCACACGGCGTCGGAATGAGCCGGAATGCCGTAGGAATAGCAATTCGAGGTGTATTCCTTCATGATTGAAATGCATTCGAAACATTCTGTCTGCATGCTGAGTCAATTCGTAGTGCATTCGATATATTCCGGCCAATTCCTGTGTCCACTTCGAATGTTTTGCGCATGTTCAAAACTTTCGAGATACATTCGAAGTCGGGTGGAATATCGAACGGCTACCGAAGTGTATTCTTCCGAAATTCTGATAACATTTTAAATATTCTTACGGCATTCTGACTATATTCGAAACATTACTTAAATCCATTATAGGTACTGATATTAAACACACTACCCGTGCACAACCCGTGCATAATCCCGTGCAAAACGGTCCGATGCTTATTGTGTTTACCTTATTTTGAAAACATATGCGTGCACGATATCGGCTATCATTCCAGGCGGACTCGAAGTGTATTCGAGTTATACTCGAAGTATATAATAATTGTATTTGAATGGTATTTGAAGTATTCCAACGGCATTTTGACACAGCTGTAATAATTTTGGTCAATTCGAGTTATCATTCGGAATGTGTTTCGAATGTTTATTCTTTCTTCATTCCGACTCATTCGGGCCCATTCCGGCTGATTCGAGACTCGTGTGATTGGGGTATTAAGTCGGACGGGGAACGCAGTACATAACTTGACCAACCGAGCACAGAAAACGTAAAACAGATACCAGGCACAATGCCCAACTTAACATGAAAGATCCATCCAAGTCCAAGCTGTCGAAAAGTAGAATAAATTAGTTTCAGCTATCAAAAAGCTGAATGCCCTAGCTGAAGGTCCCAGTTCCAACAGTAAAACGGCTATAATGCCTAGTTCTTTCTTATTCCGTGGAATATAATTACACATATATATTTGCTAAGCAGGTGATTTCAGAGGATGCAATAAGTAGATTTTACAAAAGTAGATATTACATCATCTTGTTTCGAATGTAGCACCAATACATACATATACTTGCTTATCTTGTGAGTTCAGAAGCTACTACTGGTTTCGAAAATAACATCAATACGAACTACTTATCACAACTATCAACTTTGTTTCATTGATGTTTTTCATGTTTCTGATGTTGATTGTGATCGCTGATGATTTTTTTGTGTCTTTGTCCTAGTACAATGCATCAAGTATTTTTAACATGTAAAGGACGGTATGTATGCGTGAGGGAAAACTTAATATGTCAAATTTCAAGTACAGTAATAACTTTGTAGAGGCACTTTGAACTGAAGTTTGAGCGTATCATTTAAGTATGTTTGCGAAGATTTAAACAAAAACCAACATATTAAGTGTGATCGAGATAGCTCTGATAGCTCCCCACATTGTAACACTTTGAACAAGACCATTGTATATAGACAGACATAATGTATAATACATTTTGTAAACTATTTATTCAGTAGACAAACTCTAGTAGAGTGTCTAAAACAATATTTGTAAAAAGATATACTCTATTGCCAAATAATTCATGTTCGTATGGAGCGGTGGTTTTGAGGTAGGACACGCGCATGGGATCGAAAGGAAATGGGTAAGATCTCTGAGGGGGTAGCAGGTATATTGTATTTAAGCAAAGTTCAAATTCCAAGAAACAATAAAAAACAAAGCATTTATTGAGATATCTTATTGATTTGTATGACATTTTGCAATGCACGTATGCCAATGAAAACTGTTTATTAAATTGGATTATAACCTACGTACAATGTCCCTCGCTAGTATATGACTCTTAGATTATTGACATTTAAGTTGCGAGGGAAAAAGGGAATTAAGATTACGTAACAATAAAATACCAATTATCGTGTCGGTCTATACAGATTTTCTTTTTCCCTCATTTGTTGTCAGCTGCTCGACTTAACCGTAACAAAATGTCACTTGACATTCTATGCACGCCAGTACATTTCTCTTGGGTTGTTCATTGTCAATATCTATATCATCCCGAGTAACAAGCTGAGAATGAGATATGAATAAAAAACGCACTAATACTCAGTACATTTAAAAACGCAGACTAGGTGTCATTCTCAATGTTTGTTAATATGATGTCATTGTATTGTGACAAACGTTTATGAAAGTATATGTAATTTCCAATGAAATACTGGATACCTGCTACACAAATATAACAAAGTAGCTAAGGAAACTTGGTGAGCGATATTGAGAGTGATTAAAATTGCTTATCTGCACCAAATCTTTCATAAAACAACCGTCAGTAGCTTTCTATTACATCAATACTTGGTTAGGTTTAAAAAATCACGATATTCAAAAAATTTAGCCCAATCTGTGAGGCAGCACCTTTAAGTCCATTTGAAGTAGTTTTATGCGAGTCAACAAAAGAAACTCGGTAGTGTACGTTTTTAAATGTACTGAGTATAGATACATACTGTAACCAGAGGGACAGGATTTCTAGGAAACCGGAATTCAGTCAAAACACATCAAATAGTAGGTCCCGAAAATTGCCCACTTTGTTTCAATGTAAAAACTACATGTATTTAGAAAACCGGAACTAGTGAATTGTCAACAACAGATTAGTATATTCGTAAAAGCTCATACATCACACCCTAATTAAAGCCGAACTAAAATATATCCAGAAATATCGAATAATTATGAAAACCGAACAAATCAAGTGATCCGAACGAGGTTCGGTTGTCTCAGAATCCGATTCACAAACCATTGCCACGTGGTTTGGAACGCTGTTAAAACAAGAACTTTATCGCCATCTAAGTCGATAAATCAAACAGTTTATTATCAAATATGGAAGACGTATCATTATGTAGACTGGAAGATTAATTATTTTATTCATGATGTACACATTCGACTCTACTTGCACTTATATTTTTGTACTGGTTTCGTGACCTTGGTTTTTGTTCCTATATTGCTACAAATTAATCAGCCCGATGTGATTAATCATACTTCCGCGTGTTTATGTATGTATTAACGATGAACGATCACATAAGCGAGCAGTTGCATTATCATAAAGTTTGTCATAATTTTTAAAATGTGGCATTTATTAAAAAAAGAATTATTTCTCGGCCATTATAATTATGTTAATTCCAAAATTTACATAATTAACATAATTTAAGTAACCCCGTACCTTGCGTCGAACAGACCAATCAAACGTTGTCAAATTGTATAGCAGTTTTTTTTAAATATGTTGACGTTTGCACTGGGTATTATTGATCGTTTCGTGAAATGTCAATTTCAAGCCGACTTTATTCTTTACTAACTACGCCTTTTGTACTTGTTTATGCATATTAAAATACATATATATTTGTACAATACACATAGGTATATAGATACATCAAGGATATAGTATGGTCTACTTGATGGAAGGCAAGACAACTAAACTGCTATAATTACATGTACATATACTGCAAAACCTCACCTAAATCGACATCGATAACAAGACCACCTTAAAATTAAGGCCACAAGTTTAAAGTACATTTGATTGTTTTATTCTTTATTTAGCCTTCATATTAATTAAATAATGTAATGCACAGGCAATCCAAAGCTATACAGACGCGGAAGCATCGCCTAGCCACACAAGCCCAATGATGATCTTACTATACATAAACACAAACAGAAAGGTTTCGCTTTGAACCACCCGCATGTGCCCCTGCTGGATATGATCAACTGCCTACGAGCTCATGATGGAAATGTCCGGAGTAAACCCTGTCTCGTCTGATATATCACGCACCACAAAGTATTCGCCTTAAACCATTCGATTGTATTCGGGAATTATCATACAAAGTATCAGCTAATGTAATTGCGAGTGAACTAGACTCAATTACTTCTGGTTTGAACTCTCTGTTGTTATGACATAAAAGAACGTATAGGGTTTATATACATTTGTAACTAATACTGTTTAGTGCTCTGCACGTAACATTCTTAAGTCCATTGTCTCTTTTTTACACCAATTTAAAATATGTTTTGTAGCCGGTCATATAGTATGGTTATTAGTAAGTGTACTGACCAGTTTGTCTTATATTTCTACATGAGTTCCAGCCGGAGCCGACAGATTACGCACCCCGAATGCCCCCATAATTGGCATTTTCGAATTGCTTGTCATTAGAGGTACCAACAATCTATGACAAAACATTCTATAGTAGAGTGACGTCAGACCATACTGGCTAGTACATGTCGACCACTCCAAGGAAACCTAGCGCAAATGGTAATGGCGTCTGCCGTCCACATGAAAATTACATATGTGGCAGCGGCGTGGTGTGAATACTAAATTCTAGGTAATTCACAAAAACATACGTGATGTGACATATACGCATTTCTGTAGCATGGCAATGCGAAATTTGTTCTCATGATAGTTCATTCTGATACATAAGATGTTACAACTGAGTCGGAAATCGTCTCGATAAATAATTTAATAGAATAATGTCTTACTGTGAATTATATTCGACGTTTCAGTTGAAGATTACGAAATGAGTTTTCAGAAGAATGTGAAATATAAGGTATGTCACATTCATTGGCCTTTTGTGAATATATATAAAATTATAGATAAATGCTCTTAAAATAAATGCTCTTAAAATAACATAATAGTGAAGATATAATAAATACGAAATATCACTATTGTGTGTTGATCAGTTGGGCCGAGTTATTTGTGTTATTCAACATTTTACATTTTGTCACTATTGAATAGAACACAATACTATTTAGAAAAAATGAAGTTATCGGATTTAGTCAAGGGCGTGGGTTATATACTATATCCGATTGCTTGCTCTCTATATATTTTATGTCATATTTCACCTAAGGTCATGTTGGATTTGTAGGTAGGGAGACACTCTATGTGCGATATTGCAGTTAAAGCATTACTTTCCAGTGCAGCATGATAGACAGAGCATTCTTTTCAAGAAGAAGTACACAAAATCTAAGTATGTACGAGGGGCGTTCAATATATAATGTCTTTTTGATCACAAATTTTAACATTCATTGCTATCAGGAAATCTTTTTTACATTTCTGGAACCATCAACCATTCCGCAATATTGTAAAAAAATTCAATAAAATTTAAGTCTCGGATTGTTGTTTCTGGTGTGCTTTTTAAGGGTCAGTAATAGACACTGCGTCTTTTTGAGAATAATTGTCCATTAAAATTTCATTTCGGGAAATAATCTTATTCCACAACTACTATTCCGTGAATAATGTAAATGCCTTGTATTTGACCGCCTTACTCGTAGACAAAACATACTTTCATGTTCATATTTTGTTCTGGTGGAAACATAAGGATTAAGTTATAGATTGGTATGTTGCAATTAAATAAAGACTGACATTTACTTTTCTAAACCACTACTGCAAAGATAACACATATTTGGCTTAAAATGACAATAAGGCTAGTATACTCGTGTAAACCCTCTTCTAAGTTCAATAAATTACTTAATTATTGACGAAAGGCTATGTAATTTTTCAGATATAGAATAGAAACAAACACCTTTCAGACAGTATTCGTAGAATTCTTCTAAATACTGTCATAGCAAAATACAAAGGACATGGACATTATATATTGAACGCCCCTCGTATGATACTCTATGTATATAATTTTGATAGCATAGCTTGGTTTTAAGAATTCAACGTATATTACAATAGAGATATTGCTTAGTTTACAAAGGTTTTTTACAATGAGGTTGCAGTACAGACAGGCTGTTGTCGTGACATTATTTGAACAAGTCAGATTATCTACACACACGGAAATATCTCCCAAATAAATCATTTTGAAGCATCTCCATGGACGTAATTATTTGATTTACCTTTTGATAATTGGTTTGCGATATATATGATACAATTATGTAAGAAATTACACCATTTATGGAAGATGCTCATAACTAACAATGCAGGGTTGCGGGTGAACATGGTGTCTACGTTTTCAATCTATAGATTATTAAACTTACTAGTTCTTAGTTATTTGAGAAATAAGTTCGTAAACTAGATAAAAATCACATTGTGAGACTGTGGGTAATAAAGGTGCATGTACTACGATACCAATTTCATGTCGCAATACCAGGCGTCCAACTCCACGCTGCTAGGCTACCAGACTGCCAGGTTTCCAACTCCACGATTCTAGGCCACCAGACTGCCAGGTATCCAACTCCACGCTGCAAGGCTGCCAGACTGCCAGGTTTCCAACTCCACGCTGCTAGGCCACCAGGATGCCTGGTTTCCAACTCCACGATTCTAGGCCACCAGACTGCCAGGTATCCAACTCCACGCTGCTAGGCCACCAGACTGCCAGGTCTCCAACTCCACGCTGCTAGGCTGCCAGACTGCCAGGTATCCAACTCCACGCTGCTAGGCTTCCAGACTGCCAGGTTTCCAACTTCACACTGCAAGGCTGCCATACTGCCTGGTTTCCAACTCCACGCTGCTAGGCCACCAGGCTGCCAGGTTTCCAACTTCACGATTCTAGGCTGCCAGGCTGACAGGTTTCCAACTCCACGCTGCTAGGCCACCAGACTGCCAGGTATCCAACTCCACGCTACTAGGCTGCCATACTGCCAGGTTTCCAACTCCACGCTGCTAGGCCACCAGACTGCCAGGTTTCCAACTCCACGCTGCTAGGCTACCAGGCTGCCTGGTTTCCAACTCCACGATTCTAGGCTGTCAGACTGCAAACTTCATGCATATCTACAAATTAATGTACGTATAACTATACGAAATTTCAGAAAACCATGTAACAATTTTAACAATCCGGTACAGAACGTGCAAAGTAATAATTATAATAAAAATAATGACATATTTGTTAAACGAAAATGATAAAGTACTATACGATAGTTCAAGGTTTCATTTAAGTTTTTACAGCAATTGAACTATAAATTATTTATAGAGTGAAATATCCATTTGTTTTTATGATATTTTTCAATGCATCATAATTAAATTAACGTGCGGTTTTATCCATACATCATAATGGAAATGTTATTAATTATGTAAAAAAAACAATGTTGTGTGCACATTCAGATGTTTAAAATACTTGAACTAATTAATACATGCCATGTATAAATTTCGGGGTTAACACCCTTAAAACCGTTGACCTCATGTGCCCATGTGGGGAAGTTTATAAGAACTTGTCTAACTTGTCTTGTTTAATTCCATAATAATGTTTCTACATGTATACAATACAATTTGCAGATGTTGTAACCCAGTATAGTACGAGCATCGTTCTCCATTATAAATACATGTATTCGAAAAAACGTTTTTAGCCTCATAAGGCGAAGGAATTAAAAACTAAGCAGAATATTGCTGAGTCCCAATGTGTCATCAATGAATACATTCAAGACTACCAGTCACTTTACTAGCGACATTGTCGCCATGTTGTATAGAATACTCTCGTGCAAAAAGCCACTCAAAGTTTATTATCAACGGGAATTACAAATTAGAATCATAAAATAAGTTATGTATTGCAAATAAATGCCTTGGGACTTGTTTCAATTTCTGTTACATCGTTATAAAAATAACCAATAATTTATATGAAGATTACAATTATACAATAACGAAAAAACTATCACCAACCTAACCACCAAGGAATTTACATTGTCGTGCTAGATACGTTTAGAGAAATTGCATCTAGAATTATATAAAAGCATCTTTCTGTGATTTTGTATTTTGTCTTCTTCTCGAAATGACTATGATTTCTTTCGGCAGAAATATTGAAATATCACCTTAAACGTATGAAAATAGCGCGATAAGGCTACACATTGCTAGCTAACAACACTGCTATCTAGCAGCGTGAACTTGACAACCTGAGAGCCTAGAAATGTGAACTTGGCAACATGAGAGCCTAGAAATGTGAACTTGGCAACACGAGAGCCTAGAAATAAGATATTGGCAACCTGACTGGGAAGGCAGCACTGAACAGAAACATCAGACAAACAAGAAATTACTAAAATAAACACACACATTACAAAACACTTTATTGGGAAAATACTTAATATTTTGGGGGGATGGGTACATAGGTTTTGTTTATCTAAATGTAGTTGTATCAGCTCGTTTCGTAGAATGTACTCATCATTTCATTATTGACTGATCAAGTTAATCGTGTCCTGTTGTAAATTACACAATAAAATCATCACTAAAACAGCAGAGAGAATTAAGTGTAACATCGCCTAGAAACATTACACCCTAAAGCGACGATCTAACCTCGTTATCTGTACAAAAGTGTGAAAGACAACGACAAAATTAAACAGGGGAATATTAAGTACTCAATTCACTTTCTCAACAACGGCTGATTGGGTGTTTGAGATTTTTGCACATTTAGCTAAGGTATTGTATTCCTACTGTTCCGCGCCGGAGGTATAACTTGATGTTTATTTCTCCGTCGTATTCTAGTCAAGAGAAATAAATCTGGTTACGCTGATGTTTTGTTTTAAAATTAAATTCCAAATATGGCTGAGAGCATTCGGGCTTAAGAGACTCACGATCGAATCAGGTGTAATGAATATCTAATAGAATGAAGTACCGAGAAAACGAAACACTTTTACGAGCAAAGTTTGCGCAGGAAATAATTACTTACGTTTAACGTTTCCAAATCATCAGAATTTTATGGTCGTGTTAAGACATTTGGTAATACAGTTTGCATCCAGAGACAAGACGTTGCATACAACATCGGATGAAACGCTGCCACATGTATGATACATTTACATAACCGACAAGGCGATTGGTTGAGAAATAAAGGAAATAGCCAATGACCGATTTTCTTTCAAAAGCAGTTAGGATTTCTTACAGCCGCAGTCATCAAGTACAAAGAACGACTTGTAAGAAGTTAACCATTCACAGCAGTTACTGCCCCTTGTATGTGCACTGTAACCATCGAACGATTGTTTGTTAAAGTCGATTTATTGAATTACATGGAAATGGTAATAGTGTCGCACATAATTGCTCAAATATCAAAAGGTTTATCGCATTGGTCAGAAT
Source organism: Spisula solida (assembly GCA_947247005.1). Lineage (NCBI taxonomy): Eukaryota > Metazoa > Mollusca > Bivalvia > Venerida > Mactridae > Spisula > Spisula solida. Next base: position 57,312,560 of record OX365948.1, on the reverse strand, counting down.
CAAATGGTATTTGTTTGGATGAACTAAATGATTATAGAAATAAACCGATATTATTGATACGATGACATTTAAACGATTAACTGTTCTTTTGCGTTTCATGTCAAAATGCAACATTTTTCTAAACTCGCATGTTATGCCCTTCTTGACATGCAGCATCTTTATCAAGATTAAAGTAATAAAACCAAGCATCTGTAAATCAGGATGAGAAAATAAGCATGTCAAGCAGATAGCTAATGTCAAACAGGCGAGAACTTTGCGCAAAAATAAAAAAAAAACAATTATCTGCTGACACTGCTCTTTCTCTCAAAACCCACGTCAAGTTCTTGTGGATTTAAGTTGCTCGTTTTAGTAATTGTTGCTTAATCGACAATATTGACTCATGTTACATTCTGAGAAATATGTTTATTTCCGTATTGGCATCGGTGCCACCGTCATAGTTAAAAAGAGTAAATGTAAGAACGAAAATACTGTGAAGTTGTGGATAGACATCATGATTGTTGTATAGAGACTTACATAGTATTTAAAGTATTGCTTTTATAATTTATATAGGTTCAATTGCTTAAAAGTGTATTTTGTGGGAATCTAATGGAAACCTGTTTTAAATACATGTACTGTATCAATGCGATCAGTTTTCTTATTTGTGTAATTACATGTACAGTGTACTTAATATTCCGTTAAGTTGATAATTTTTGTTGATATTATTCTTTTTTCTACTTTTTAGGACTTCTGACAGCTTAAACTAGGTATTTCAGCCATTGTACTGTTGGAACTAGATCATTAAGCTTGGGCATTCAGCTTTTTGATTGCTGAAACTGGTTCATTTAAAATTTTGACAGCTTGGACATGGGAGGATCATAACTTGTTTAGTTGGGCATTGTACCTTGTATTTTTTTTATGTTTTCTGTGCTCAACTAGTTCAATTGGACATTGTGCCTTTTGTGATTTTTATGTTTTCTGAGCTGGTTAAACTGAATGCTCTCTTCCATGTCTGACTTAATAATATATTTTTGATACTTGGGCGTTTTATTTTATTTTAAAATATTAAAAACATTTATTTTGTTTTTTGCTACATTAATATTATTCTTTCAAGCTTTGGAAAATCTCAAATTCAATATGTTTGTCAAAATAGCAGGTTTTTACAAAACAGAAATGTGTTAAGAGAAAGCGAGAGAGCGAGAGAGCTGTTGTATTCTGATCAAAGCCTCGTTTCTCTTCGTATCGTAGTCCACTTATTTACCACAGTGATTTATGACAACCCAAGAATTATTCTTATACGTCACATCTTTGTTTTATTTGACAGACCATATATCATTTATAATATAAATATATGTATCTATTTATTTTGTCTTATTTTGTCAGTCACACATTGTTTCAAACAATATCCATGATGTATTCTTTCTCGTGTTGATGTAAAATGATACGAATCTGGGAGAAAACAGGCGTCACAAGAGCTATTTCTTTAAATAAGGATTGTAATACAATGCATAATAAGCAATCGCGAACCAAGCAATAATATTGCTGATGCACCAAATAATAAAACGATTGCTACTACATTGTTCTTGTGAACACAGCAACGATACAGCTAGTACCGCTGTACTCTGAATTTGTGATGAATTTCATCTTTTTGTTGAAAATATATACTGTATTTTATCCAAATATTATATTTACTTTCAAAATACAGTAGTACTCTGTCACTATTTTGATTATAGAGAGCTTTGGAACAGGCGATTGCATTAAAAAGCGATATGAGAATTTGATATTTGTTATACTTGCATACTATAAAATTTAACCGATTTACCGTACGCATAGTGTTAAAGTTGGCCAGAACGTAAAGTATTGACAATGATTCAATCTGTGAAAGAATTACAATATTTACGACCAAAGTATCTATAATAGAATGAAACCACGACCGCATCGTATACCGTATAGTATTACCGGTATGTAAATTATATCTTCTTCGTTCGTTGGTATTATGTCATATTATAGTAACCTAATCGGGTAGAAGATTTAGCACATAAAACAGTATATCATTTTACATTGATGATATTTATTGTTGTAGAAATACAGAGGAACACAAATATAACCCGTAACGTAATCTAAGTCATATTGGATTCGTTGCAACATGAGTCTTTGTAGTATAATTTTTATATTAATTGTTTTTCAAGTCACGAAGACCTCATGTGTTTGTTTGACATTTCCAATGATAGGAAAACAATTGTAAAACACGTGGAAGAAAATATACTGACTCACTTATAGGAGGGAGTCGTAAACATGTTTTGAGTGCGACGGTTTGCTGTATAAAAACTTAACTTGATCGTTTCGTTGACATTTAATACTGCAAATTGCGTACGGTATTGGCGGTTTGTTGAATTCAAACTCAAAACTCAAACTATTGAAACCCAAAATAGTTGTTTCTTCGACATTTCATATTGTTACATTTATTAACGTTACAATGTTGTTTTGCGAGCGAGTTGAATACTGACTCATATAAACCAATTAACGAGTTACGGCATGTCGAACGTACTACAGAACCGTTTACATCAAGTGACATCCGAACACTTTATAATGAATTTCACGTGAGATACTAGTTCGTGATTTATTTTTTCGAGAAAAAATATTACTTTTCGTAAATATGTCGTGTTTGTCCATTAAGTGGTCACGAACATTGTTGCGAGTCTGGTATTATGACGGTCGCAAATTAACATCGACACAGGCAATAAAATATGACGTCCTTAATCAAACTGTTGACAACACTAGAACACCTTGGGAAATCGTTCCTATCTTTATATTTGTAGCAGATTAACCTTTGGTAGTTGGCTTGCAGACGATACGTTAAGTGCTCATATAATGACCTCGTAATGTGTTGACGATATAACGATAAAATTACATGCATCGTTACGAGACTTGATCATCATAACACCCAAGTGTATAATTCGTACTATTATACCATGTAAAAGTCGCAGTGCTCACGCAAGATGTATAGCAATTAATGAAAAGACCTCCTCGTCCTTGTTTATCATACAGGCGGGTATAATCGAATGCCAACGAACTTAGGATTGTTTCTGTCGAACGAAAACAAACATTATTACACATCATAATGAGGACCAGTCCAATAATAAAGTTGTGGTAGCATTAACAGCACACCTCGCTCGTTCCTTAGTGACTAATCGTTCTAATTATAAAGCAGAAAAACAGCAGACAGTCCGTGATTTACACATGCTCATCTTTACTTTCTTGTGGAATCAGATATAAACACAGATTCACAATTTTGCATTAAAGAGACTATTAGGAAAGCGTTCTTATCAACCAATTTATCGATGCTGATAGTAGACGAGAAACTTAGAAATAAAAAACTGTCAGCAATTTGCGGGAGCTTTTCAAACACTCATTTCTATACAGTGATAGAATCTACTCATTTCACAATACATTAAAGGCGACCAATGATGTTACGACTTATTCATACAATGATTCCAATCAGTACTTCTTGATTAGACAGACTGTCAGACATATGCATGGACAGGTACATAAAAGCAGTCACAAATTAGGTATTGTTGTTGTTTTTTGCTTTTTGCTCCTAAATGATTGAAATGACATAGGTTAGTTTTCTGTTTCATAGTGGAGGAATGCATGTACTGACTTAGACAAATTATACATTACGATATATCGATAAAAATGTAAACCAAAGCTGTACATTCGATGAACGTAAGGACCTTCTCAATAATAGGACAATTTTAAAACCAAAACCATCAGAACATTTATAACGTTATTAGTAATGAAGACAACAGAAGAATAATAGAGTTTCATTGATTTGATCTTTATTTATCTCCTCCAAACGAAACAAAGATAATATTAAGTCAGACAGGGAATGCAGCACACAACTTAACCAGCCGAGCACATAAAACAATAAAAACGTACAAGGCAGAATGCCCAACTGAACCAACCGAGCACAGAAAACATAAAATACTTACAAGGCACAATGCCCAACTTAACAAGTAAAGATCCGCCCAAGTCTAAGCTGCCGAAAAGTAGAATAAATTAGTTTCAGCTATCAAAACGCTGAATGACCTAGCTGAATGACCCAGTTCCAACAATGAAACGGCTATAATGCCTAGTTCTTTTTTATTCCATGGAATATAATTACACATATACATTTGCTTATCAAGTGATTTCAGAGGATGCAAGTAGATTTTACAAAATTAGATTTTACATCATCTGGTTTCGAATGTAGCATTAATGCAAACATATACTTGCTTATTTTGTGAGTTCAGAAGCTACTACTGGTTTCGAAAATAGCATCAATACGAACTACTTATCACAACTATCAACTTTGTTTCATTGATGTTTTTTCATGTTTCTGATGTTGATTGTGATCGCTGATGCTTTTTTTCTGTTGTTGTCCTAGTACAATGCATCAAGTATTTTTAACATGTAAAGGACGGTAAGTATGCGTGAGGGAAAACTAAATATGTCGAATTTCAAGTACACTAATAACTTTGTAGAGCACTTTGAACTGAAGTTTGAGCGTACACAGGCTCAAAACTATACATGTAATAAAGCTATTCCATGCGCATAAAACAAATGAATGAAGACTAAAATATTTATCCACGAAAGGAATTTATTTACCAATAAAACGCATAATGTAGATATTCAAACCTATCTACCATGATCACAGTTGTCTGTTCGATTAATTATTTATACGAATATGTTCTTTAATTACTGAACTTTACTTACAGTTAACGGAAATGGATTCTTCGATCATATAAGTCACGGAAATTTAACATGTTAAACATAGATGGAACCCAATAACACAGAAGAGTACATTGTTTTAAAAGGAATGCCGGAAGTGTGGTAGTCTGTCCACTAGAATTGTGGGCCTAAAACTTGAAAGATGTTCTCTACATGGTTTGTTGGATCTGTCGCATGTGCCAGGTTGACACAGTCAAGCGCATTTCTAAATCCACTGTGCTATACGGGTAGGACAGGTGGCAATACGAAAAAGGCCAACACTGCAGATGTTATCCTCCACCTGTAGAGAAGTTGCTTATTCGTTGTATAACGGAAGCTTGGTACTGGTTAGCATTATGTTGAACCTATGGTGTGGTACTTCCTTCTATTGATCTATGTGCATATACTTTAACATTACAAGCCGTTATTTTACATTAAATTTGAGAATTTGGTTGATTATGAATGGAATAACCTAAGGGAGACAGTTTGCAATAATAACAATTAAGTGGTTTATGAATGGAACAAGCAAAGGGAAGCGATTAGGAAGAAATAACAATTAAGTGGTTTATGAATGGAACAAGCAAAGGGAAACGATAAGTAAGAAATAACAAATTGGTGGTTTATGAATAGAATAACAATTCGTAAAACTAACAAGTCGTTCAAATAACATAGGGAGACAATCGCATGTGAAGACACACATGTTAATAGTACAAACACATTTGAGTTTTTATCGTATCGTAATCAACTCTCATATCTGCTGGTAATTTGTATCTGATGTCTTATGTGACAGAAATAATCTCTTCTAAGTTTGTATTTAAATCCCACAGGTAGTTACAACTACATCATTTATCATACCGGAATCCCACAAGACAAAAAGGAGCTCGTAGGCGTTATTGGTTACAAGATTTTATATCTCATATGTATCTCATCTGTAAAAAGGGAACACATTATTTGTCACTGAACTGTTCTATATGACAATGCTATATCAGGCGTGTGAGACATGATAGCTGTTTGGTTGAATATATTTTCTTCTTCATTTTGATAGTTGTGACTTTTATTAGTAATGTTTGTGATCTCTTTCTTTTTTTAACCATTCGTGCTCTGCCGTATCTGTTGAATGCTGCCTTCTCTGTCCTTATTACTATTATCTTTTTATCAGCAAAAATGACATTTCATATAAAGCATAATTATGAGCTTCTAATTTGGTACACGAATATTGGTGAGATTGATAGTGTACAGCATTTATCATTTAAGTATAGTTTAGATTAAACTAAACCAACATATTAAGTGTGATCGAGCTAGTTCTGATAGCTCCCCACATTGTAACACACTGAACAAGACCATTGTATATAGACAGATATAATGTATAATACATTTTGTAAACTATTATTCACTAGACAAACTCTAGTAGGGCGTCTAAAACAATATTTGTAAAAAGATATACTCTGTTGCCAAATAATTCATGTTCGTGTGGAGCGATGGCCTTGAGGTAAGGCACTAGCATGGGATCGAAAGGACATGGGTTAGATCTCTGGCCCATTGTTCACAAAGGATTAGTATCAAGATCAGGATCAGATCAACTGATCCTCATTTCCAGGCTCAGCTGATCTTGAGCTCAATTTTGATGTTTTTATTAATTAAATACTGTAATGCACAGGCCCCGTGTTCACAAAGGATTAGTATCAAGATCAGGATCAGATCAGATGATCCCCATTTTCGGCTCAAGTTGGAGCTTGAGCCTTTGTGAACACAAACTTTGATCTTGAACTTGATCCAAATATTGATCCTGATCTTGGAAATCAGGTTTAAGCCGTTTTGTGAACACGGGACCAGGCATTCCAAAGCTATACAGACGCGGTAGCATCGCCTAGCCACACAAGCCCAATGATGATCTTACTATACATAAACACAAATAGAATGGTTTCGCTTTGAACCAACTACAGGTGACCCGGCTGGATATGATCAACTGCCTACGAGCTCATGACGGAAATGTCCGGAGTAAACCCTGTCTCGTCTGATATATCACGCACCACAAAATAATCGCCTTAAACCATTCGATTGTATTCGGGAATTATCATACAAAGTATCAGCTAATGTAATTGCGAGTGAACTAGACTCAATTACTTCTGGTTTGAACTCTCTGTTGTTATGACATAAAAGAGGGTTTATATACATTTGTAACTAATACTGTTTAGTGCTCTGCACTTAACATTCTTAAGTCCATTGTCTCTTTTTTACACCAATTTAAAATCTGTTTTGTAGCAGGTCATATAATATGGTTATTAGTAAGTGTACTGACCAGTTTGTCTTATATTTCTACATGAGTTCCAGCCGGAGCCGACATATTATGCACCCCGAATGCCCCCTTAATTGGCATTTTCGAATTGCTTGTCATTAGAGGTACCAACAATCTATGACAAAACATTCTATAGTAGAGTGACGTCAGACCATACTGGCTAGTACATGTCGACCACTCCAAGGAAACCTAGCGCAAATGGTAATGGCGTCTGCCGTCCACATAAAAATTACATATGTGGCAGCGGCGTGGTGTGAATACTAAATTGTAGGTTATTCACAAAAACATACGTGATGTGACATTCAACGTTATTCAACGTTTTACATTTTGTCACTATTGAATAGAACACAATACTATTTAGAAAAAATGAAGTTAGCGGATTTAGTCAAGGGCGTGGGTTATATACGATATCCGATTGCTTGCTCTCTATATATTTTATGTCATATTTCACCTAAGGTCATGTTGGATTTGTAGGTAGAGAAACACTCTTTGTGCGATATTGCAGTTAAAGCATTACTTTCCAGTGCAGCATGATAGACAGAGCATTCTTTTCAAGAAGAAGTACACAAAATCTAAGTATGTACGAGGGGCGTTCAATATATAATGTCTTTTTGATCACAAATTTTAACATTCATTGCTATCAGGAAATCTTTTTTACATTTCTGGAACCATCAACCATTCCGCAATATTTCGTAAAAAAAATCAATAAAATTTAAGTCTCGGATTGTTGTTTCTGGTGTGTTTTTTAAGGGTCAGTAATAGACACTGCGTCTTTTTGAGAATAATTGTCCATTAAAATTTCATTTCGGGAAATAATCTTATTCCACAACTACTATTCCGTGAATAATGTAAATGCCTTCCATAAAAACATGGTTTCCTGTACTTGATTGCCATTTTTGTACAAAATAAGCTCATTTGAAAGTCGCGAAAATAGGTGTCAAAATAAGTTCAGAAAGCATGCTATTTTTCAATTCATATTTTCAATTAGTTTTATTGGTTGGAATTTGGCATATTATACATTGACGCACGCCGTAGACCATCAACAATAATTTCTGGGAAGAATTTGCGAAAAAAATAGAAGTAATATGAAGTTATTGGTGCGTGAACCAACAAGCATCATTTGGTATAAATAAGAGTAGTCTCCCTTGTATTTGACTGCCTTACTCGTAGACAAAACATACTTTCATGTTCATATATTGTTCTGGTGGAAACATAAGGATTAAGTTATAGATTGGTATGTTGCAATTAAATAAATACTGACATTTACTTTTCTAAACCACTACTGCAAAGATAACAAATATTTGGCTTAAAATGACAATAAGGCTAGTATACTCGTGTAGACCCTCTTCTAAGTTCAATAAATTACTTAATTATTGACGAAAGGCTATGTAATTTTTCAGATATAGAATAGAAACAAACACCTTTCAGACAGTATTCGTAGAATTCTTCTAAATACTGTCATAGCAAAATACAAAGGACATGGACATTATATATTGAACGCCCCTCGTATGATACTCTATGTATATAATTATGATAGCATAGCTTGGTTTTAAGAATTCAACGTATATTACAATAGAGATATTGCTTAGTTTACAAAGGTTTTTTGCAATGAGGTTGCAGTACAGACAGGCTGTTGTCATGACATTATTTGAACAAGTCAGATTATCTACACACACGGAAATATCTCCCAAATAAATCATTTTGAAGCATCTCCATGGACGTAATTATTTGATTTACCTTTTGATAATTGGTTTGCGATATATATGATACAATTATGTAAGAAATTACACCATTTATGGAAGATGCTCATAACTAACAATGCAGGGTTGCGGGTGAACATGGTGTCTGCGTTTTCAATCTATAGAATATATTCCGCTATTAAACTTACTAGTTCTTAGTTATTTGAGAAATAAGTTCGTAAACTAGATAAAAATCACATTGTGAGACTGTGGGTAATAAAGGTGCATGTACTACGATACCAATTTCATGTCGCAATACCAGGCGTCCAACTCCACGCTGCTAGGCCACTAGACTGCCAGGTTTCCAACTCCACGATTCTAGGCCACCAGACTGCCAGGTATCCAACTCCACGCTGCTAGGCCACCAGACTGCCAGGTTTCCAACTCCACGATTCTAGGCCACCAGACTGCCAGGTATCCAACTCCACGCTGCTAGGCTGCCAGACTGCCAGGTTTCCAACTCCACGCTGCTAGGCCACCAGGCTGCCTGGTTTCCAACTCCACGATTCTAGGCCACCACACTGCCAGGTATCCAACTCCACGCTGCTAGGCCACCAGACTGCCAGGTTTCCAACTCCATGCTGATAGGCTACCAGACTGCCAGGTATCAAACTCCACGCTGCTAGGCTGCCAGACTGCCAGGTTTCCAACTCCACGCTGCTAGGCTGCCAGACTGCCAGGTTTCCAACTCCACGATTCTAGGCCACCAGACTGCCAGGTATCCAACTCCACGCTGCTAGGCCACCAGACTGCCAGGTTTCCAACTCCACGATTCTAGGCCACCAGACTGCCAGGTTTCCAACTTTACGCTACTAGGCTGCCAGACTGCCAGGTATCCAACTCCACGCTGCTAGGCTGCCAGACTGTCAGGTTTCCAACTCCACGCTGCTAGGCTGCCAGACTGCCTGGTATCCAACTCCACGCTGCTAGGCCACCAGACTGCCAGGTTTCCAACTCCACGATTCTAGGCCACCAGACTGCCAGGTTTCCAACTTTACGCTACTAGGCTGCCAGACTGCCAGGTATCCAACTCCACGCTGCTAGGCTGCCAGACTGTCAGGTTTCCAACTCCACGCTGCTAGGCTGCCAGACTGCCTGGTTTCCAACTCCACGCTGCTAGGCCACCAGGCTGCCAGGTTTCCAACTCCACGATTCTAGGCTGCCAGGCTGCCAGGTTTCCAACTCCACGCTGCTAGGCCACCAGACTGCCAGGTATCCAACTCCACGCTGCTAGGCTGCCAGACTGCCAGGTTTACAACTCCACGCTGTTAGGCCACCAGACTGCCAGGTTTCCAACTCCACGCTGCTAGGCTACCAGGCTGCCTGGTTTCCAACTCCACGATTCTAGGCTGTCAGACTGCAAACTTCATGCATATCTACAAATTAATGTACGTATAACTATACGAAACTTCAGAAAACCATGTAACAATTTTAACAATCCGGTACAGAACGTGCAAAGTAATAATTATAATAAAAATAATGACATATTTGTTAAACGAAAATGATAAAGTACTATACGATAGTTCAAGGTTTCATTTAAGTTTTTACAGCAATTGAACTATAAATTATTTATAGAGTGAAATATCCATTTGTTTTTATGATATTTTTCAATGCATCATAATTAAATTAACGTGCGGTTTTATCCATACATCATAATGGAAATGTTATTAATTATGTAAAAAAAACAATGTTGTGTGCACATTCAGATGTTTAAAATACTTGTACTAATTAATACATGCCATGTATAAATTTCGGGGTTAACACCCTTAAAACCGTTGACCTCATGTGCCCATGTGGGGAAGTTTATAAGAACTTGTCTAACTTGTCTTGTTTAATTCCATAATAATGTTTCTACATGTATACAATACAATTTGCAGATGTTGTAACCTAGTATCGTACGAGCATCGTTCTCCATTATAAATACATGTATTCGAAAAAACGTTTTTAGCCTCATAAGGCGAAGGAATTAAAAACTAAGCAGAATATTGCTGAGTCCCAATGTGTCATCAATGAATACATTCAAGACTACCAGTCACTTTACTAGCGACATTGTCGCCAAGTTGTATAGAATACTCTGGTGCAAAAAGGCACTCAAAGTTTATTATCAACAGGAATTACAAATTAGAATCATAAAATAAGTTATGTATTGCAAATAAATGCCTTGGGACTTGTTTCAATTTCTGTTACATCGTTATAAAAATAACCAATAATTTATATGAAGATTACAATTATACAATAACGAAAAAACTATCACCAACCTAACCACCAAGGAATTTACATTGTCGTGCTAGATACGTTCAGAGAAATTGCATCTAGAATTATATAAACGCATCTTTCTGTGATTTTGTATTTTGTCTTCTTCTCGAAATGACTATGATTTCTTTCGGCAGAAATATTGAAATATCACCTTAAACGTATGAAAATAGCGCGATAAGGCTACACATTGCTAGCTAACAACACTGCCATCTAGCAGCGTGAACTTGACAACCTGAGAGCCTAGAAATGTGAACTTGGCAACATGAGAGCCTAGAAATGTGAACTTGGCAACATGAGAGCCTAGAAATAAGATATTGGCAACCTGACTGGGAAGGCAGCACTGAACAGAAACATCAGACAAACAAGAAATTACTAAAATAATCACACACATTACAAAACACTTTATTGGGAAAATACTTAATATTTTGGGGGGATGGGTACATAGGTTTTGTTTTATCTAAATGTAGTTGTATCAGCTCGTTTCGTAGAATGTACTCATTATTTCATTATTGACTGATCAAGTTAATCGTGTCCTGTTGTAAATTACACAATAAAACCATCACTAAAACAGCAGAGAAAATTAAGTGTAACATCGCCTAGAAAAATTACACCCTAAAGCGACGATCTAACCTCGTTATCTGTACAAAAGTGTGAAAGACAACGGCAACATTAAACAGGGGAATATTAAGTACTCATTTCACATTCTCAACAGCGGCTGATTGGGTGTTTGAGATTTTTGCACATTTAGCTAAGGTATTGTATTCCTACTGTTCCGCGCCGGAGGTATAACTTGATGTTTATTTCTCCGTCGTATTCTAGTCAAGAGAAATAAATCTGGTTACGCTGATGTTTTGTTTTAAAATTAAATTCCAAATATGGCTGAGAGCATTCGGGCTTAAGAGACTCACGATCGAATCAGGTGTAATGAACATCTAATAGAATGAAGTACCGAGAAAACGAAACACTTTTACGAGCAAAGTTTGCGCAGGAAATAATTACTTACGTTTAACGTTTCCAAATCATCAGAATTGTATGGTCGTGTTAAGACATTTGGTAATACACGTCGCATCCAGAGACAAGACGTTGCATACAACATCGGATGAAACGCTGCCACATGTATGATACATTTACATAACCGACAAGGCGATTGGTTGAGAAATAAAGGAAATAGCCAATTACCGATTTTCTTTCAAAAGCAGTTAGGATTTCTTACAGCCGCAGTCATCAAGTACAAAGAACGACTTGTAAGAAGTTAACCATTCACAGCAGTTACTGCCCCTTGTATGTGCACAGTAACCATCGAACGATTGTTTGTTAAAGTCGGTTTATTGAATTACATGGAAATGGTAATAGTGTCGCACATAATTGCTCAAATATCAAAAGGTTTCTCGCATTGGTCGGAATCAAATGGTGTTTGTTTGGATGAACTAAATGATTATAGAAATATACCGATATTATTGATACGATGACATTTAAACGATTAACTGTTCTTTTGCGTTTCATGTCAAAATGCAACATCATTTTTCTAAACTCGCATGCTATGCCCTTCTGGACATGCAGCACCTTAATCAAGATTAAAGTAATAAAACCAAGCATCTGTAAATCAGGATGAGAAAATAAGCATGTCAAGCAGATAGCTATTGTCAAACAGGCGAGAACTTTGCGCAAAAATAATAAAAAAAATTATCTGCTGACACTGCTCTTTCTCTCAAAACCCACGTCAAGTTCTTGTGGATTTAAGTTGCTCGTTTTAGTGATTGTTGCTTAATCGACAATATTGACTCATGTTACATTCTGAGAAATATTTTTATTTCCGTATTGGCATCGGTGCCACCGTCATAGTTAAAAAGAGTAAATGTAAGAACAAAAATACTGTGAAGTTGTGAATAGACATCATAATTGTTGTATAGAGACTTACATAGTATTTAAAGTATTGCTTTTATAATTTATATAGGTTCAATTGCTTAAAAGTGTATTTTGTGGGAATCTAATGGAAACCTGTTTTAAATACATGTACTGTATCAATGCGATCAGTTTTCTTATTTGTGTAATTACATGTACAGTGTACTTAATATTCCGTTAAGTTGATAATTTTTGTTGATATTATTCTTTTTTCTACTTTTTAGGACTTCTGACAGCCTAAACTAGGTATTTCAGCCATTGTACTGTTGGAACTAGATCATTTAGCTTGGGCATTCAGCTTTTTGATTGCTGAAACTGGTTCATTTAAAATTTTGACAGCTTGGACATGGGAGGATTATAACTTGTTTAGTTGGGCATTGTACCTTGTATTTTTTATGTCTTCTGTGTTCAATTGGACATTGTGCCTTTTGTGATTTTTATGTTTTCTGAGCTCGGCTGGTTAAACTGAATGCTCTCTTCCATGTCTGACTTAATAATATATTTTTGATACTTTTTTGCTACATTAATATTATTCTTTCAAGCTTTGGAAAATCTCAAAATCAATATGTTTGTCAAAATAGCAGGTTTTTACAAAACAGAAATGTGTTAAGAGAAAGCGAGAGAGCGAGAGAGCTGGTGTATTCTGATCAAAGCCTCGTTTCTCTTCGTATCGTAGTCAACTTATTTACCACAGTGATTTATGACAACCCAAGAATTATTCTTTTACGTCACATCTTTGTTTTATTTGACATACCATATATCATTTATAATATAAATATATGTATCTATTTATTTTGTCTTATTTTGTCGGTCACACATTGTTTCAAACAATATCCATGATGTATTCTTTCTGGTGTTGATGTAAAATGATACGAATCTGGGAGAAAATAGGCGTCACAAGAGCTATTTCTTTAAATAAGGATTGTAATACAATGCATAATAAGCAATCGCGAACCAAGCAATAATATTGCTGATGCACCAAATAATAAAACGATTGCTACTACATTGTTCTTGTGAACACAGCAACGATACAGCTAGTACTGCTGTACTGTGAATTTGTGATGAATTTCATCTTTTTGTTGAAAATATATACTGTATTTTATCCAAATATTATATTTACTTTCAAAATACAATAGTACTCTGTCACTATGTTGATTATAGAGAGCTTTGGAACAGGCGATTGCATTAAAAAGCGATATGAGAATTTGATATTTGTTATACATGCATACTATAAAATTTAACCGATTAACCGTACGCATAGTGTTAAAGTTGGCCAGAACGTAAAGTATTGACAATGATTCAATCTGTGAAAGAATTACAATATTTACGACCAAAGTATCTATAATAGAATGAAACCACGACCGCATCGTATACCGTATGGTATTACCGGTATGTATATTATATCTTCTTTGTTTGTTGGTATTATGTCATATTATAGTAACCTAATCGGGTAGTAGATTTAGCACATAAAACAGTATATCATTTTTAATTGATGATATTTATTGTTATGGAAATACAGAGGAACACAAATATAACCCGTAACGTAATCTGAGTCATATTGTATTCGGTGCAAAATTAGTCTTTGTAGTATAATTTTGATATTAATTGTTTTTGAAGTCACGAAGACCTCATGTGTTTGTTTGACATTTCCAATGATAGGAAAACAATTGTTAAACATGTGGAAGAAAATATGCTGAGTCACTTATATGAGTGAGTCGTAAACATGTTTTGAGTGCGACGGTTTGCTGACTAAAAAAACTTAAATTTACCGTTTCGTTGACATTTAATATTGAAAATTGCGTACGGTATTGGCGGTTTGTTGAATTCAAACTCAAAACTTAAACTATTCGACACTTCATATTGTTACATTTATTAACGTTACAATGTTGTTTTGCGAGCGAGTTGAATACTGACTCATATAAACCAATTTACGAGTTACGGCATGTCGAACGTACTACAGAACCGTTTACATCAAGTGACACCCGAAGACTTTATAATGAATTTCACGTGAGATAATAGTTCGTGATTTATATTTTCGAGAAAAAATATTACTTTTCGTAAATATGTCGTGTTTGTCCATTAAGTGGTCACGAACATTGTTGCGAGTCTGGTTGTTACAATGGTATTATGACGGTCGCAAATTAACATCGACACAGGCAATAAAATATGACGTCCTTAATCAAACTGTTGACAACACTAGAACACCTTGGGAAATCGTTCCTATCTTTATATTTGTAGCAGATTAACCTTTGGGAGTTGGCTTGCAGACGATACGTTAAGTGATCATATAATGACCTCGTAATGTGTTGACGATATAACGATAAAATTACATGCATCGTTACGAGACTTGATCATCATAACACCCAAGTGAATAATTCGTACTATTATTTCATGTAAAAGTCGCAGTGCTCACGCAAGATGTATAGCAATTAATGAAAAGACCTCCTCGTCCTTGTTAAGATTGTTTCTGTCGAACGAAAACAAACATTATTACACATCATAATGAAGACCAGTCCAAAAATAAAGTTGTGGTAGCATTAAGAGCACACCTCGCTCGTTCCTTAGTGACTAATGGTCCTAATTAGGAAGCAGAAAAACAGCAGACAGTCCGTGATTTACACATGCTCATCTTGATTTTCTTGTGGAATCAGATATAAACACAGATTCACAATTTTGCATTAAAGAGACTATTAGGAAAGCTTTCTTATCAACCAATTTATCGATGCTGATAGTAGACGAGAAACTTAGAAATAAAAAACTGTCAGCAATTTGCGGAAGATTATCAAACACTTATTGCTATACAGTGATAGAATCTTCTCATTTCACAATACATTACAGGCGACCAATGATGTAACGACTTACCCAAACAATGATTCCAATCAGTACTGCTTGATTAGACAGAATGTCAACAGCTCCATTAGAAACATATGCATGGACAGGTACATAAAAGAAGTTACAAATTAAGTATTGTAGTTGTTGTTTTTGCTTTTCGTTCCTCGATAATTAAAATGACATACGTTAGGTTTATGTTTCATGGTGGAGAAATACATGTACTGACTTAGACAAATTATACTGCACGATATATCGATATATAAAAAATGTAAACAAAAGCTGGACATTCGAAGAACGTAAGGACCTTCTCAATAATAGGACAATTTAAAAGAAAAACCATCAGAACAATTACAACTTTATTAGTTATTTAAACAACATAAGCTAATAGAGTTTCAATGATTTTATTTTATTTATCTTCTCCGAACAACAAAGTCGGACACGGAATGCAGCATACAACTTAGCCAGCAAAATGGCTTATTTGATTATTTAAGTCACGGAAATTTAACATGTTTAATATAGATAGAACCTGATGGCATGGAAGAGAACATTGTAATTAAAGGAATGCCGGAAGTATGGTAGTCTGGATTACTCTCCCTATCACTACGTTAAAAAGATAATATTAAGTCGGACGGGGAAGGCAGTACATAACTTGACCAACCGAGCACAGAAAACGTAAAACAGATACAAGGCAAAATGCCCAACTTAACAAGAAAATATTCGCCCAAGCCCAAGCTGTCGAAAAGTAGAATAAATTAGTTTCAGCTATCAAAAAGCTGAATGCCCTAGCTGAATGACCCAGTTCCAACAGTAAAACGGCTATAATGCCTATTTCTTTCTTATTCCGTGGAATATAATTACACATATATATTTGCTAAGCAGGTGATTTCAGAGGATGCAATAAGTAGATTTTACAAAAGTAGATATTACATCATCTTGTTTCGAATGTAGCACCAATACATACATATACTTGCTTATCTTGTGAGTTCAGAAGCTACTACTGGTTTCGAAAATAGCATCAATACGAACTACTTATCACAACTATCAACTTTGTTTCATTGATGTTTTTCATGTTTCTGGTGTTGATTGTGATCGCTGATGCTTTTTATCTGTTTTTGTCCTAGTACAATGCATCAAGTATTTTTAACATGTAAAGGACGGTAAGTATGCGTGAGGGAAAACTAAATATGTCGAATTTCAAGTACACTAATAACTTTGTAGAGGCACTTTGAACTGAAGTTTGAGCGTACACAGGCTCAAAACTATACATGTAATAAAGCTATTCCATGCGCATAAAACAAATGAATGAAGACTAAAATATTTATCCACGAAAGGAATTTATTTACCAATAAAACGCATAATGTAGATATTCAAACGTATCATCTACCATGATCACAGTTGTCTGTTCGATTAATTATTTATACGAATGTGTTCTATAATTACTGAACTTCACTTACAGTTAAGGTAAATAGATTATTTGATTAAATAAGTCACGGAAATTTAACATGTTAAACATAGATGGAACCCAATAACACAGAAGAGTACATTGCAATTAAAGGAATGCCGGAAACATGGTCAGGGTCACTTCCCCTACACTACGCTAACACGTTTTAGTACGACACGAAACCAGACTAGAATGGTGGGACAAAAACTGGGAAAACTGTCTGCATGGTTTGGTGGATCTGTCGCATGTGCCAGGTTGACACAGTCAATCGCATTTATAAATCCACTGTGCTATACGGGTAGGACGGGTGGCTATATGAAAAAATGCCAACACTGTAGATGTTTTCCTCCACTTGTGCAGAAGTTGCTTATTCGTTGTATAACGGAAGCTTGGTACTGGTTAGGTATATGTTGAAGCTGGGCTGTGGTACTTCCTTCTATTGATCTATGTGTTATCAGGCTGCATTATCTTTAACACATTACAATCTGGGGCCGTTACTTTACATTGAGAATTTGGTGGATTATGAATGGAATAACCTAAGGGAGACAGTTCCCAAAAACAACAATTTTATAAGTGGTTTATGAATGGAACAAGCAAAGGGAAACGATTAGTAAGAAATAACAAATTGGTGGTTTATGAATAGAATAACAATTCGTAAATCTTACAGGTCGTTGAAAGAACAAAGGGAGATAATCGCATGTGAAGACAAACATGTTAATAGTACAAACACATTTGAGTTTTTGTCGTATCGTGATCAACTCTCATATCTGCTGGTAATTGGTATCTGATGTCCTATGTGACAGAAATAATCTCTTCTCAATGTGTATGTAAATCCCACAGGTAGTTACAAATACATCATTTATCACACCGGAATCCCACAAGACAAAAAGGAGCTCGTAGGCGGTATTGGTTACAAGATTTTATATCTCATATGTATCTCATCTGTAAAAAGGGAACACATTATTTGTCACTGAACTGTTCTATATGACAATGCTATATCAGGCGTGTGAGACATGATAGCTGTTTGGTTTAATATATTTTCTTCTTCATTTTGATAGGTGTGACTTTTATTAGTAATGTTTGTGATCTCTTTCTTTTTTTAACCATTCGTGCTCTGCCGTATCTGTTGAATGCTGCCTTCTCTGTCCTTATTACTATTATCTTTTTATCAGCAAAAATGACATTTCATATGAAGCATAATTATGAGCTTCTAATTTGGTACACAAATATTGGTGAGATTGATAGTGTACAGCATTTATCATTTAAGTATAGTTTAGATTAAACTAAACCAACATATTAAGTGTGATCGAGCTAGTTCTGATAGCTCCCCACATTGTAATACTCTGAACAAGACCATTGCATATTATATAAATATCAGATGCCTGCCTGCGTGACATTGATATTGTCAACCCGAGGGCAGAATGTCATCCCGAGGCGAAGCCGAGGGTGACATTCTGTTTCGAGGGTTGGCAATATCAATGTCACGCAGACAGGCATCTGATATTTATTTTATTATACCGAAAACTATTATAAGTCTAGCGAAACGTTCACTGCTATTATTACCATAATTATAAACAGTAGGCATGACGGTGTTTTCATACATAGTTGTGTATCAATTTCACATTCTATTGTATGTGTAGGCCCAACGTTTATTTGGTGCATTTTGCCGATTTCTTTAACTAATAGATCATTTTTAAGAAATTATCTAGAACTTGTGTTATATAAGCAATAAATTAGCTTTTTATCATTTTTGTATAGATCTATAACTTTAAAAGTGCGCCAAACGTAACGTCGCGTTTTGACGTTATGACGTAATTGCTGATGACGTCATGACGTCTAACATACTTGTACATGATTGTTTTGTGTACAGTGCTCTTAATCTGGTGAAGTTGAATTAAGGAAACGCATAGTTTTGAATACAGATTTGTTTTAGTTGTCTTCTTTTGTCAGTCTATTTTTTACAAAATCTTGTAGGCCTATATTTCAACAGTCAAAGAGCTACGAGTAAGATCGACGCAGTTACTTGCCCTTGCATGACATTGAAAATGTCAGGTCGATCACATGACCTGACAGTCAGTTTTTGGTCGATCACGTGTCATATGGGTTGGAACTGTCAATGACAGTCCTAATGTCTCTCTCCGGGGCAATGGGACTTTTGCATTGCAGAAAAAAGTGAGGTATAATAAAGACAGATATAATGTATAATACATTTTGTAAACTATTATTCACTAGACAAACTCTAGTAGAGCGTCTAAAACAATATTTGTAAAAAGATATACTCTGTTGCCAAATAATTCACGTTCGTGTGGAGCGGTGGCCTTGAGGTAAGGCACTAGCATGGGACCGAAAGGACATGGGTTAGATATCTGAGGGG
Source organism: Spisula solida (assembly GCA_947247005.1). Lineage (NCBI taxonomy): Eukaryota > Metazoa > Mollusca > Bivalvia > Venerida > Mactridae > Spisula > Spisula solida. The sequence goes on along the minus strand of OX365948.1, from coordinate 57,292,995 downwards.
GTAGCAAGTATATTGTATTTAAGCAAAATACAAATTCCAAGAAACAATAAAAAACAAACCATTTATTGAGATATCTTATTGATTTGTATGACATTTTGCCATGCACGTATGCCAATGAAAAATGTTTATTAAATTGGATTAGAACGAACGTACAATGTCCCTCGCTAGTATACGACTCTTAGATTATTGACATTTAAGTTGCGAGGGAAAAAGGGAATTAAGATTACGTAACAATAACATACCAATTATCGTGTCTGTCTATACAGATTTTCTTTTTTCCCCCATTTGTTGTCAGCTGCTCGACTTAACCGTAACAAAATGTCACTTGACATTCTATGCACGCCAGTACATTTCTCTTGGGTTGTTTATTGTCAATATCTATATCATCCCGAGTAACAAGCTGAGAATGAGATATGAATATAAAACGCACTAATACTCAGTACATTTAAAAACGCAGACTAGGTGTCATCCTCAATTTTTGTTAATATGATTTCATTGTATTCTGACAAACGTTTATAAAAGTATATGTAATTTCCGATGAAATACTGGATACCTGCTACACAAATATAAAAAGTAGCTAAGGAAACTTGGTGAGCGATATTGAGAGTGATTAAAATTGCTTATCTGCACCAAATCTCTCATAAAACATCCGTCAGTAGCTTTCTATTACATCAATACTTGGTTAGGTTTGAAAATCACGATATTCAAAAAATTTAGCCCAATCTGTGAGGCAGCACCTTTAAGTCCATTTGAAGTAGTTTTATGCGAGTCAACAAAAGAAACTCGGTAGTGTACGTTTTTAAATGTACTGAGTATAGATACATACTGTAACCAGAGGGACAGGATTTCTAGGAAACCGGAATTCAGTCAAAACACATCAAATAGTAGGTCCTGAAAATTGCCCACTATGTTTCAATGTAAAAACTATTTAGAAAGCCGGAACTAGTGAATTGTCAACAACAGATTAGTATACTCGTAAAAGCTCATACATCACACCCTAATTAAAGCCGAACTAAACTATGTCCAGAAATATCGAATAATTATGAAAACCGAACAATTCATGTGATCCGAACGACGCTCGGTTGTCTCAGAATCCGATTCACAAACCATTGCCATGTGGTTTGGAACGCTGTTGAAACAAGAACTTTATCGCCATCTAAGTCGATAAATCAAACAGTTTATTATCAAATATGGAAGACGTATCATTATGTAGACTGGAAGATTAATTATTTTATTCATGATGTACACATTCGACTCTACTTGCACTTATATGTTTGTACTGGTTTCGTGACCTTGGTTTTTGTTCCTATATTGCTACAAATTAATCAGCCCGATGTGATTAATCATACTTCCGCGTGTTTATGTATGTTTTAACGATGAACGATCACATATGCGAGCAGTTGCATTATCATAAAGTTTGTCATAATTTTTAAAATGTGGCATTTATTAAAAAAAGAATTATTTCTCGGCCATTATAATTATGTTAATTCCAAAATTTACATAATTAACATAATTTAAGTAACCCCGTACCTTGCGTCGAACAGACCAATCAAACGTTGTCAAATTGTATAGCAGTTTTTTTTAAATATGTTGACGTTTGCACTGGGTATTATTGATCGTTTTGTGAAATGTCAATTTCAAGCCGACTTTATTCTTTACTAACTACGCCTTTTGTACTTATTTATGCATATTAAAATACATATATATTTGTACAGTACACATAGGTATATAGATACATCAAGGATATAGTATGGTCTACTTGGTGGAAGGCAAGACAACTAAACTGCTATAATTACATGTACATATACAGCAAAACCTCACCTAAATCGACATCAATAACTAGACCACCTTAAAATTAAGGCCACAAGTTTAAAGTACATTTGATTGTTTTATTCTGTTTTTAGCCTTCATATTAATTAAATACTGTAATGCACAGGCTCCGTGTTCACAAAGGATTAGTATCAAGATCAGGATCAGATCAGATGATCCCCATTTTCAAGTTGGAGCTTGATCCTTTGTGAACACCAACTTTGATCTTGAACTTGATCCAAATATTTGATCCTGATCTTGGAAATCAGGTTTAAGCCGTTTTGTGAACACGGGACCTGGCAATCCAAAGCTATACAGACGCGGTAGCATCGCCTAGCCACACAAGCCCAATGATGATCTTACTATACACAAACAAAAATAGAAAGGTTTCGCTTTGAACCACCCACATGTGTCCCTGCTGGATATGATCAACTGCCTACGAGCTCATGATGGAAATGTCCGGAGTAAACCCTGTCTCGTCTGATATATCACGCACCACAAAGTAATCGCCTTAAACCATTCGATTGTATTCGTGAATTATCATACAAAGTATCAGCTAATGTAATTGCGAGTGAACTAGACTCAATTACTTCTGGTTTGAACTCTCTGTTGTTATGACATAAAAGAGCGTATAGGGTTTATATACATGTGTAACTAATACTGTTTAGTGTTCTGCACTTAACATTCTTAAGTCCATTGTCTCTTTTTTACACCAATTTAAAATCTGTTTTGTAGCAGGTCATATAGTATGGTTATTAGTAAGTGTACTGACCAGTTTGTCTTATATTTCTACATGAGTTCCAGCCGGAGCCGACAGATTATGCACCCCGAATGCCCCCTTAATTGGCATTTTCGAATTGCTTGTCATTAGAGGTACCAACAATCTATGACAAAACATTCTATAGTAGAGTGACGTCAGACCATACTGGCTAGTACATGTCGACCCTTCCAAGGAAACCTAGCGCAAATGGTAATGGCGTCTGCCGTCCACATGAAAATTACATATGTGGCAGCGGCGTGGTCTGAATACTAAATTCTAGGTAATTCACTAAAACATACGTGATGTGACATATACGCATTTCTGTAGCATGGCAATGCGAAATTTGTTCTCTTGATAGTTCATTCTGATACATAAGATGTTACAACTGAGACGGCAATCGTCTCGATAAATAATTTAATAGAATAATTTCTTACTGTGAATTATATTCGACGTTTCAGTTGAAGATTACGAAATGAGTTTTCAGAAGAATGTGAAATATAAGGTATGTCACATTCATTGGCCTTTTGTGAATATATATAAAATTATAGATAAATGCTCTTAAAATAAATGCTCTTAAAATAACATAATAGTGAAGATATAATAAATACGAAATATCACTATTGTGTGTTGATCAGTTGGGCCGAGTTATTTGTGTTATTCAACATTTTACATTTTGTCACTATTGAAAAGAACACAATACTATTTAGAAAAAATGAAGTTATCGGATTTAGTCAAAGGCGTGGGTTATATACGATATCCGATTGCTTGCTCTCTATATATTTTATGTCATATTTCACCTAAGGTAATGTTGGATTTGTAGGTAGAGAGACACTCTCTGTGCGATATTGCAGTTAAAGCATTACTTTCCAGTGCAGCATGATAGACAGAGCATTCTTTTCAAGAAGAAGTACACAAAATCTAAGTATGTACGAGGGGCGTTCAATATATAATGTCTTTTTGATCACATATTTTAACATTCATTGCTATCAGGAAATCTTTTTTACATTTCTGGAACCATCAACCATTCCGCAATATTTCGTAAAAAAAATCAATAAAATTTAAGTCTCGGATTGTTGTTTCTGGTGTGTTTTTTAAGGGTCAGTAATAGACACTGCGTCTTTTTGAGAATAATTGTCCATTAAAATTTCATTTCGGGAAATAATCTTCTTCCACAACTACTATTCCGTGAATAATGTAAATGCCTTCCATAAAAACATGGTTTCCTGTACTTGATTGCCATTTTTGTACAAAATAAGCTCATTTGAAAGTCGCGAAAATAGGTGTCAAAATAAGTTCAGAAAGCATGCTATTTTTCAATTCATATTTTCAATTAGTTTTATTGGTTGGAATTTGGCATATTATACATTGACGTACGCCGTAGACCATCAACAATAATTTCTTGGAAGAATTTGCGAAAAAAATAGAAGAAATATGAAGTTATTGGTGCGTGAACCAACAAGCATCATTTGGTATAAATAAGAATAGTCTCCCTTGTATTTGACCGCCTTACTCGTAGACAAAACATACTTTCATGTTCATATTTTGTTCTGGTGGAAACATAAGGATTAAGTTATAGATTGGTATGTTGCAATTAAATAAATACTGACATTTACTTTTCTAAACCACTACTGCAAAGATAACACATATTTGGCATAAAATGACAATAAGGCTAGTATACTCGTGTAGACCCTCTTCTAAGTTCAATAAATTACTTAATTATTGACGAAAGGCTATGTAATTTTTTAGATATAGAATAGAAACAAACACCTTTCAGACAGTATTCGTAGAATTCTTCTAAATACTGTCATAGCAAAATACAAAGGACATGGTCATTATATATTGAACGCCCCTCGTATGATACTCTATGTATATAATTATGATAGCATAGCTTGGTTTTAAGAATTCAACGTATATTACAATAGAGATATTGCTTAGTTTACAAAGGTTTTTTACAATGAGGTTGCAGTACAGACAGGCTGTTGTCGTGACATTATTTGAACAAGTCAGATTATCTACACACACGGAAATATCTCCCAAATAAATCATTTTGAAGCATCTCCATGGGCGTACGTGTTTGATTTACCTTTTGATACGATAATTGGTTTGCGATATATATGATACAATTATGTAAGAAATTACACCATTTATGGAAGATGCTCATAACTAACAATGCAGGGTTGCGGGTGAACATGGTGTCTGCGTTTTCAATCTATAGAATATATTCCGTTATTAAACTTACTAGTTCTTAGTTATTTGAGAAATAAGTTCGAAAACTAGATAAAAATCACATTGTGAGACTCTGGGTAATAAAGGTGCATGTACTACAATACCAATTTCATGTCGCAATACCAGGCGTCCAACTCCACGCTGCTAGGCCACCAGACTGCCAGGTTTCCAACTCCACGATTCTAGGCCACCAGACTGCCAGGTATCCAACTCCACGCTGCTAGGCTGCCAGACTGCCAGGTTTCCAACTACACGCTGCTAGGCCACCAGGCTGTCTGGTTTCCAACTCCACGATTCTAGGCCACCAGACTGCCAGGTATCCAACTCCACGCTGCTAGGCCACCAGACTGCCAGGTTTCCAACTCCACGATTCTAGGCCACCAGACTGCCAGGTTTCCAGCTCCACGCTGCTAGGCTGCCAGACTGCCAGGTTTCCAACTCCACGCTGCTAGGTTGCCAGACTGCCAGGTTTCCAACTCCACGCTGCTAGGCTGCCAGACTGCCAGGTTTCCAACTCGTCGCTGCTAGGCTGCCAGACTGCCAGGTTTCCAACTCCACGCTGCTAGGCCACCAGGCTGCCAGGTTTCCAACTCCACGATTCTAGGCCACCAGACTGCCAGATATCCAACTCCACGCTGCTAGGCTGCCAGACTGCCAGGTTTCCAACTCCACGATTCTAGGCCACCAGACTGCCAGGTATCCAACTCCACGCTGCTAGGCCACCAGACTGCCAGGTTTCCAACTCCACGATTCTAGGCCACCAGACTGCCAGGTTTCCAACTCCACGCTGCTAGGCTGCCAGACTGCCAGGTTTCCAACTCCACGATTCTAGGCCACCAGACTGCCAGGTATCCAACTCCACGCTGCTAGGCCACCAGACTGCCAGGTTTCCAACTCCACGATTCTAGGCCACCAGACTGCCAGGTATCCAACTCCACGCTGCTAGGCCACCAGACTGCCAGGTTTCCAACTCCACGATTCTAGGCCACCAGACTGCCAGGTTTCCAACTCCACGCTGCTAGGCTGCCAGACTGCAAGGTATCCAACTCCACGCTGCTAGGCTGCCAGACTGCCAGGTTTCCAACTCCACGCTGCTAGGCTGCCAGACTGCCTGGTTTCCAACTCCACGCTGCTAGGCCACCAGGCTGCCAGGTTTCAAACTCCACGCTGCTAGGCCACCAGACTGCCGGGTATCCAACTCCACGCTGCTAGGCTGCCAGACTGCCAGGTTTCCAACTCCACCCTGCTAGGCCACCAGACTGCCAGGTTTCAAACTCCACGCAGCTAGGCTACCAGGCTGCTGGTTTCCAACACCACGATTCTAGGCTGTCAGACTGCAAACTTCATGCATATCTACAAATTAATGTACGTATAACTATACGAAACTTCAGAAAACCATGTAACAATTTTAACAATCCGGTACAGAACGTGCAAAGTAATAATTATAATAAAAATAATGACATATTTGTTAAACGAAAATGATAAAGTACTATACGATAGTTCAAGGTTTCATTTAAGTTTTTACAGCAATTGAACTATAAATTATTTATAGAGTGAAATATCCATTTGTTTGTATGATATTTTTCAATGCATCATAATTAAATTAACGTGCGGTTTTATCCATACATCATAATGGAAATGTTATTAATTATGTAAAAAAAACAATGTTGTGTGCACATTCAGATGTTTAAAATACTTGTACTAATTAATACATGCCATGTATAAATTTCGGGGTTAACACCCTTAAAACCGTTGACCTCATGTGCCCATGTGGGGAAGTTTATAAGAACTTGTCTAACTTGTCTTGTTTAATTCCATAATAATGTTTCTACATGTATACAATACAATTTGCAGATGTTGTAACCCAGTATCGTACGAGCATCGTTCTCCATTATAAATACATGTATTCGAAAAAACGTTTTTAGCCTCATAAGGCGAAGGAATTAAAAACTAAGCAGAATATTGCTGAGTCCCAATGTGTCATCAATGAATACATTCAAGACTACCAGTCACTTTACTAGCGACATTGTCGCCAAGTTGTATAGAATACTCTTGTGCAAAAAGGCACTCAAAGTTTATTATTAACAGGAATTACAAATTAGAATCATAAAATAAGTTATGTATTGCAAATAAATGCCTTGGGACTTGTTTCAATTTCTGTTACATCGTTATAAAAATAACCAATAATTTATATGAAGATTACAATTATACAATAACGAAAAAACTATCACCAACCTAACCACCAAGGAATTTACATTGTCGTGCTAGATACGTTTAGAGAAATTGCATCTAGAACAAGACTGCGTTCAATAAACGCTTATGCCCCCTGTGGAAGCCTTGTCCATAAATAAGTCTAAGTCCAAAATTAGGTCAAGGTGAAGGTCAGAATGGGGTTAGGTGATACAGGCGTGTGGAGAGTGTTCATACACAGCATCCATGAAAGTATGAAAGCTTTGTAGCAAGCCATATTAATGCTAGAAGAAACCGTCAATTTGGGTTAACCAGGACGGACGGACGGACGGACGAACGGACGAACGGACGGACAGGTGAATCACTATATGCCTCCCCATCTATCGATAGGGGGGCATAATTATATAAAAGCATCTTTCTGTGATTTTGTATTTTATCTTCTTCTCGAAATGACTATGATTTCTTTCGGCAGAAATATTGAAATATCACCTTAAACGTATGAAAATAGCGCGATAAGGCTACACATTGCTAGCTTACAACACTGCCATCTAGCAGCGTGAACTTGACAACCTGAGAGCCTAGAAATGTAAACTTGGCAACATGAGAGCCTAGAAATGTGAACTTGGCAACATGAGAGCCTAGAAAATAAGATATTGGCAACCTGACTGGGAAGGCAGCACTGAACAGAAACATCAGACAAACAAGAAATTACTAAAATAATCACACACATTACAAAACACTTTATTGGGAAAATACTTAATATTTTGGGGGGATGGGTACATAGATTTTGTTTTATTTAAATGTAGTTGTATCAGCTCGTTTCGTAGAATGTACTCATTATTTCATTATTGACTGATCAAGTTAATCGTGTGTGTGCTAATCATGTGATTGATGTTTTAACGTTAACCAGAAACGTTAATGACATTTCCTGTTGTAAATTACACAATAAAACCATCACTGAAACAGCAGAGAGAATTAAGTGTAACATCGCCTAGAAACATTACACCCTAAAGCGACGATCTAACCTCGTTATCTGTACAAAATTGTGAAAGACAACGACAACTTTAAACAGGGGAATATTAAGTACTCATTTCACATTCTCAACACCGGCTGATTGGGTGTTTTAGATTTTTGCACATTTAGCTAAGGTATGGTATTCCCACTGTTCCGCACCGGAGGTATAACTTGATGTTTATTTCTCCGTCGTATTCTAGTCAAGAGAAATAAATCTGGTTACGCTGATGTTTTGTTTTAAAATTAAATTCCAAATATGGCTGAGAGCATTCGGGCTTAAGAGACTCACGATCGAATCAGGTGTAATGAATATCTAATAGAATGAAGTACCGAGAAAACGAAACACTTTTACGAGCAAAGTTTGCGCAGGAAATAATTACTTACGTTTAACGTTTCCAAATCATCAGAATTTTATGGTCGTGTTAAGACATTTGGTAATACACGTCGCATCCAGAGACAAGACGTTGCATACAACATCGGATGAAACGCTGCCACATGTATGATACATTTACATAACCGACAAGGCGATTGGTTGAGAAATAAAGGAAATAGCCAATGACCGATTTTCTTTCAAAAGCAGTTAGGATTTCTTACAGCCGCAGTCATCAAGTACAAAGAACGACTTGTAAGAAGTTAACCATTCACAGCAGTTACTGCCCTTTGTATGTGCACAGTAACCATCGAACGATTGTTTGTTAAAGTCGATTTATTGAATTACATGGAAATGGTAATAGTGTCGCACATAATTGCTCAAATATCAAAAGGTTTATCGCATTGGTAAGAATCAAATGGTATTTGTTTGGATGAACTAAATGATTATAGAAATATACCGATATTATTGATACGATGACATTTAAACGATTAACTGTTCTTTTGCGTTTCATGTCAAAATGCAACATCATTTTTCTAAACTCGCATGTTATGCCCTTCTTGACATGCAGCACCTTAATCAAGATTAAAGTAATAAAACCAAGCATCTGTAAATCAGGATGAAAAAATAAGCATGTCAAGCAGATAGCTAATGTCAAACAGGCGAGAACTTTGCCCAAAAATAAAAAAAAAACAATTATCTGCTGACACTGCTCTTTCTCTCAAAACCCACGTCAAGTTCTTGTGGATTTAAGTTGCTCGTTTTAGTGATTGTTGCTTAATCGACAATATTGACTCATGTTACATTCTGAGAAATATTTTTATTTCCGTATTGGCATCGGTGCCACCGTCATAGTTAAAAAGAGTAAATGTAAGAACGAAAATACTGTGAAGTTGTGGATAGACATCATGATTGTTGTATAGAGACTTACATAGTATTTAAAGTATTGCTTTTATAATTTATATAGGTTCAATTGCTTAAAAGTGTATTTTGTGGGAATCTAATGGAAACCTGTTTTAAATACATGTACTGTATCAATGCGATCAGTTTTCTTATTTGTGTAATTACATGTACAGTCTACTTAATATTCCGTTAAGTTGATAATTTTTGTTGATATTATTCTTTTTTCTACTTTTTAGGACTTCTGACAGCTAAAACTAAGTATTTCAGCCATTGTACTGTTGGAACTAGATCATTAAGCTTGGGCATTCAGCTTTTTGATTGCTGAAACTGGTTCATTTAAAAAAAAATTTAAATTGGCCATGGGAGGATCATAACTTGTTTAGTTGGGCATTGTACCTTGTATTTTTTTATGTTTTCTGTGCTCAACTAGTTCAATTGGACATTGTGCCTTTTGTGATTTTTATGTTTTCTGAGCTCGGCTGGTTAAACTGAATGCTCTCTTCCATGTCTGACTTAATAATATATTTTTGTTACTTTGGCGTTTTATTTTATTTTAAAATATTAACAAAATTTATTTTGTTTTTTGCTACATTAATATTATTCTTTCAAGCTTTGGAAAATCTCAAAATCAATATGTTTGTCAAAATAGCAGGTTTTTACAAAACAGAAATGTGTTAAGAGAAAGCGAAAGAGCGAGAGAGCTGATGTATTCTGATCAAAGCCTCGTTTCTCTTCGTATCGTAGTCCACTTATTTACCACAGTGATTTATGACAACCCAAGAATTATTCTTATACGTCACATCTTTGTTTTATTTGACATACCATATATCATTTATAATATAAATATATGTATCTATTTATTTTGTCTTATTTTGTCAGTCACACATTGTTTCAAACAATATCCATGATGTATTCTTTCTGGTGTTGATGTAAAATGATACGAATCTGGGAGAAAACAGGCGTCACAAGAGCTATTTCTTTAAATAAGGATTGTAATACAATGCATAATAAGCAATCGCGAACCAAGCAATAATATTGCTGATGCACCAAATAATAAAACGATTGCTACTACATTGTTCTTGTGAACACAGCAACGATACAGCTAGTACTGCTGTACTGTGAATTTGGGATGAATTTCATCTTTTTGTTGAAAATATATACTGTATTTTATCCAAATATTATATTTACTTTCAAAATACAATAGTACTCTGTCACTATGTTGATTATAGAGAGCTTTGGAACAGGCGATTGCATTAAAAAGCGATATGAGAATTTGATATTTGTTATACATGCATACTATAAAATTTAACCGATTAACCGTACGCATAGTGTTAAAGTTGGCCAGAACGTAAAGTATTGACAATGATTCAATCTGTGAAAGAATTACAATATTTACGACCAAAGTATCTATAATAGAATGAAACCACGACCGCATCGTATACCGTATGGTATTACCGGTATGTATATTATATCTTCTTCGTTTGTTGGTATTATGTCATATTATAGTAACCTAATCGGGTAGTAGATTTAGCACATAAAACAGTATATCATTTTTAATTGATGATATTTATTGTTATGGAAATACAGAGGAACACAAATATAACCCGTAACGTAATCTGAGTCATATTGTATTCGGTGCAACATTAGTCTTTGTAGTATAATTTTTATATTAATTGTTTTTCAAGTCACGAAGACCTCATGTGTTTGTTTGACATTTCCAATGATAGGAAAACAATTGTTAAACATGTGGAAGAAAATATGCTGAGTCACTTATATGAGTGAGTCGTAAACATGTTTTGAGTGCGACGGTTTGCTGACTAAAAAGACTTAAATTTACCGTTTCGTTGACATTTAATATTGAAAATTGCGTACGGTATTGGCGGTTTGTTGAAATCAAACTCAAAACTCCAACTATTCGACACTTCATATTGTTACATTTATTAACGTTACAATGTTGTTTTGCGAGCGAGTTGAATACTGACTCATATAAACCAATTTACGAGTTACGGCATGTCGAACGTACTACAGAACCGTTTACATCAAGTGACATCCGAAGACTTTAATATAATGAATTTCACGTGAGATAATAGTTCGTGATTTATATTTTCGAGAAAAAATATTACTTTTCGTAAATATGTCGTGTTTGTCCATTAAGTGGTCACGAACATTGTTGCGAGTCTGGTTGTTGCAATGGTATTATGACGGTCGCAAATTAACATCGACACAGGCAATAAAATATGACGTCCTTAATCAAACTGTTGACAACACTAGAACACCTTGGGAAATCGTTCCTATCTTTATATTTGTAGCAGATTAACCTTTGGGAGTTGGCTTGCAGACGATACGTTAAGTGCTCATATAATGACCTCGTAATGTGTTGACGATATAACGATAAAATTACATCCATCGTTACGAGACTTGATCATCATAACACCCAAGTGAATAATTCGTACTATTATTTCATGTAAAAGTCGCAGTGCTCACGCAAGATGTATAGCAATTAATGAAAAGACCTCCTCGTCCTTGTTAAGATTGTTTCTGTCGAACGAAAACAAACATTATTACACATCATAATGAAGACCAGTCCAAAAATAAAGTTGTGGTAGCATTAAGAGCACACCTCGCTCGTTCCATAGTGACTAATCGTCCTAATTAGGAAGCAGGAAAACAACAGACAGTCCGTGATTTACACATGCTCATCTTGATTTTCTTGTGGCATCATATATTAACACAGATTCACAATTTTGCATTAAAGAGACCATTTGGAAAGCTTTCTTATCAACCAATTTATCGATGCTGATAGTAGACGAGAAACTTAGAAATAAAAAACTGTCAGCAATTTGCGGGAGATTATCAAACACTTATTTCTATACAGTGATAGAATCTTCTCATTTCACAATACATTAAAGACGACCAATGCTGTAACGACTTACCCAAACAATGATTCCAATCAGTACTGCATGATTAGACAGAATGTCAACAGCTCCATTAGAAACATATGCATGGACAGGTACATAAAAGCAGTCACAAATTAAGTATTGTAGTTGTTGTTTTTGCTTTTCGTTCCTCGATAATTAAAATGACACACGTTAGGTTTCTAATTCATGGTGGAGAAATACATGTACTGATTTAGACAAATTATATTGCCCGATATATCGATATATAAAAATGTAAACAAAAGCTGGACATTCGAAGAACGTAAGGAACTTCTCAATAATAGGACAATTTAAAACTAAAACCATCAGAACAATTACAACTTTATTAGTTATTTAAACAACATAAGCTAATAGAGTTTCAATGATTTTATTTTATTTATCTTCTCCGAACAACAAAGTCGGACAGGGAATGCAGCATACAACTTAGCCAGCAAAATGGCTTATTTGATTATTTAAGTCACGGAAATTTAACATTTTTAAAATAGATAGAACCTGATGGCATGGAAGAGAACATTGTAATTAAAGGAATGCCGGAAGTATGGTAGTCTGGATTACTCTCCCTATCACTACGTTAAAAAGATAATATTAAGTCGGACGGGGAAGGCAGTACATAACTTGACCAACCGAGCACAGAAAACGTAAAACAGATACAAGGCACAATGCCCAACTTAACAAGAAAAGATTCGCCCAAGCCCAAGCTGTCGAAAAGTAGAATAAATTAGTTTCAGCTATCAAAAAGCTGAATGCCCTAGCTGAAGGACCCAGTTCCAAAAGTAAAACGGCTATAATGCCTATTTCTTTCTTATTCCGTGGAATATAATTACACATATATATTTGCTAAGCAGGTGATTTCAGAGGATGCAATAAGTAGATTTTACAAAAGTAGATATTACACCATCTTGTTTCGAATGTAGCACCAATACATACATATACTTGCTTATCTTGTGAGTTCAGAAGCTACTACTGGTTTCGAAAATAGCATCAATACGAACTACTTATCACAACTATCAACTTTGTTTCATTGATGTTTTTCATGTTTCTGGTGTTGATTGTGATCGCTGATGCTTTTTATCTGTTTTTGTCCTAGTACAATGCATCAAGTATTTTAACATGTTAAGGACGGTAAGTATGCGTGAGGGAAAACTAAATATGTCGAATTTCAAGTACATTAATAACTTTGTAGAGGCACTTTGAACTGAAGTTTGAGCGTACACAGGCTCAAAACTATACATGTAATAAAGCTATTCCATGCGCATAAAACAAATGAATGAAGACTAAAATATTTATCCAAGAAAGGAATTTATTTACCAATAAAACGCATAATGTAGATATTCAAACCTATCTACCATGATCACAGTTGTCTGTTCGATTAATTATTTATACGAATATGTTCTTTAATTACTGAACTTCACTTACAGTTAACGGAAATGGATTCTTCGATCATATAAGTCACGGAAATTTAACATGTTAAACATAGATGGAACCAAATAACACAGAAGAGTACATTGTTTTAAAAGGAATGCCGGAAGTGTGGTAGTCTGGATTACTTCACCTTTTACTACGTTTAAACATTATAGTGCGACACGAAACTAGAATTGTGGGCCTAAAACTTGAAAGACGTTCTCTACATGGTTTGGTGGATCTGTCGCATGTGCCAGGTTGACACAGTCAAGTGCATTTATAAATCCACTGTGCTATACGGGTAGGACGGGTGGCTATATGAAAAAAATGCCAACACTGTAGATGTTTTCCTCCACTTGTGCAGAAGTTGCTTATTCGTTGTATAACGGAAGCTTGGTACTGGTTAGGTATATGTTGAAGCTGGGCTGTGGTACTTCCTTCTATTGATCTATGTGTTATCAGGCTGCATTATCTTTAACACATTACAATCTGGGGCCGTTACTTTACATTGAGAATTTGGTGGATTATGAATGGAATAACCTAAGGGAGACAGTTCCCAAAAACAACAATTTTATAAGTGGTTTATGAATGGAACAAGCAAAGGGAAAAGATTAGTAAGAAATAACAAATTGGTGGTTTATGAATAGAATAATAATTCGTAAATCTTACAGGTCGTTGAAAGAACAAAGGGAGATAATCGCATGTGAAGACAAACATGTTAATAGTACAAACACATTTGAGTTTTTGTCGTATCGTGATCAACTCTCATATCTGCTGGTAATTGGTATCTGATGTCCTATGTGACAGAAATAATCTCTTCTCAATGTGTATGTAAATCCCACAGGTAGTTACAACTACATCATTTATCACACCGGAATACCACAAGACAAAAAGGAGCTCGTAGGCGTTATTGGTTACAAGATTTTATATCTCATATGTATCTCATCTGTAAAAAGGGAACACATTATTTGTCACTGAACTGTTCTATATGACAATGCTATATCAGGCGTGTGAAACATGATAGCTGTTTGGTTTAATATATTTTCTTCTTCATTTTGATAGGTGTGACTTTTATTAGTAATGTTTGTGATCTCTTTCTTTTTTTAACCATTCGTGCTCTGCCGTATCTGTTGAATGCTGCCTTCTCTGTCCTTATTACTATTATCTTTTTATCAGCAAAAATGACATTTCATATGAAGCATAATTATGAGCTTCTAATTTGGTACACGAATATTGGTGAGATTGATAGTGTACATCATTTATCATTTAAGTATAGTTTAGATTAAACTAAACCAACATATTAAGTGTGATCGAGCTAGTTCTGATAGCTCCCCACATTGTAACACTCTGAACAAGACCATTGTATATAGACAAATATAATGTATAATACATTTTGTAAACTATTATTCACTAGACAAACTCTAGTAGAGCGTCTAAAACAATATTTGTAAAAAGATATACTCTGTTGCCAAATAATTCATGTTCGTGTGGAGCGGTGGCCTTGAGGTAAGGCACTAGCATGGGATCGAAAGGACATGGGTTAGATATCTGAGGGGGTAGCAAGTATATTGTATTTAAGCAAAATTCAAATTCCAAGAAACAATAAAAAACAAAGCATTTATTGAGATATCTTATTGATTTGAATGACATTTTGCAATGCACGTATGTCAATGAAAAATGTTTATTAAATTGGATTAGAACGCACGTACAATGTCCCTCGCTAGTATACGACTCTTAGATTATTGACATTTAAGTTGCGAGGGAAAAAGGGAATTAAGATTACGTAACAATAAAATACCAATTATCGTGTCTGTCTATACAGATTTTCTTTTTTCCGTCATTTATTGTCAGCTGCTCGACTTAACCGTAAAGTAAACATACGACTCTTAGATTATTGACATTTAAGTTGCGAGGGAAAAAGGGAATTAAGATTACGTAACAATAAAATACCAATTATCGTGTCTGTCTATACAGATTTTCTTTTTTCCGTCATTTATTGTCAGCTGCTCGACTTAACCGTAAAGTAAACATACGACTCTTAGATTATTGACATTTAAGTTGCGAGGGAAAAAGGGAATTAAGATTACGTAACAATAAAATACCAATTATCGTGTCTGTCTATACAGATTTTCTTTTTTCCCTCATTTGTTGTCAGCTGCTCGACTTAACCGTATCAAAATGTCACTTGACATTTTATGCACGCCAGTACATTTCTCTTGGGTTGTTCATTGTCAATATCTATATCATCCCGAGTAACAAGCTGAGAATGAGATATGAATAAAAACGCACTAATACTCAGTACATTTAAAAACGCAGACTAGGTGTCATCCTCAATGTTTGTTAATATGATGTCATTGTATTCTGACAAACGTTTATGAAAGTATATGTAATTTCCGATGAAACACTGGATACCTGCTACACAAATATAACAAAGTAGCTAAGGAAACTTGGTGAGCGATATTGAGAGTGATTAAAATTGCTTATCTGCACCAAATCTTTCCGTCAGTAGCTTTCTATTACATCAATACTTGGGTAGGTTGGAAAATCACGATATTCAAAAAATTTAGCCCAATCTGTAAGGCAGTACCTTTAAGTCCATTTGAAGTAGTTTTATGCGAGTCAACAAAAGAAAGTCGGTAGTGTACGTTTTTAAATGTACTGATTATAGATACCTACTGTAACCTGAGGGACAGAATCGAAATTCTGTCAAAACACATCAAATAGTAGGTCACGAAAATTGCCCACTTTGTTTCAATGTAAAAACTATTTAGAAAACCGGAACTAGTGAATTGTCAACAACAGATTAGTATACTCGTAAAGCTCATACATCACACCCTAATTAAAGCCGAACTAAAATATGTCCAGAAATGTCGAATAATTATGAAAACCGAACAAATCAAGTGATCCGAACGACGTTCGGTTGTCTCAGAATCCGATTCACAAACCTTTGCCACGTGGTTTGGAACGCTGTTGAAACAAGAACTTTATCGCCATCTAAGTCGATAAATCAAACAGTTTATTATCAAATATGGAAGACGTATCATTATGTAGACTGGAAGATTAATTATTTTATTCATGATGTACACATTCGACTCTACTTGCACTTATATTTTTGTACTGGTTTCGAGGCCTTGGTTTTTGTTCCTATATTGCTACAAATTAATCAGCCCGATGTGATTAATCATACTTCCGCGTGTTTATGTATGTATTAACGATGAACGATCACATATGCGAGCAGTTGCATTATCATAAAGTTTGTCATAATTTTTAAAATGTGGCATTTATTAAAAAAAGAATTATTTCTCGGCCATTATTATTATGTTAATTCCAAAATTGGCATAATCAACATAATTAAAGTAACCCCGTACCTTGCGTCGAACAGACCCATTAAACGTTGTCAAATTGTATAGCAGTTTTTTTTAATATGTTGACGTTTGCACTGGGTATTATTGATCGTTTTGTGAAATGTCAATTTCCAGCCGACTTCATGCTAAACTAACTATGCCTTTTGTACTTGTTTATGCATATTAAAATACATATATATTTGTACAGTACACATAGGTATATAGATACATCAAGGATATAGTATGGTCTACTTGATGGAAGGCAAGACAACTAAACTGCTATAATTACATGTACATATACAGCAAAACCTCACCTAAATCGACATCGATAACAAGACCACCTTAAAATTAAGGCCACAAGTTTAAAGTACATTTGATTGTTTTATTCTTTTTTAGCCTTCATATTAATTAAATACTGTAATGCACAGGCCCCGTGTTCACAAAGGATTAGTATCAAGATCAGGATCAGATCAGATGATCCCCATTTTCGGCTCATGTTGGAGCTTGATCCTTTGTGAACACCAACTTTGATCTTGAACTTGATCCAAATATTTGATCCTGATCTTGGAAATCAGGTTTAAGCCGTTTTGTGAACACGGGACCAGGCAATCCAAAGCTATACAGACGCGGTAGCATCGCTTAGCCACCCAAGCACAATGATGATCTTAGTATACATAAACACAAATAGAAAGGTTTCGCTTCGAACCACCCACATGTGTCCCTGCTGGATATGATCAACTGCCTACGAGCTCATGATGGAAATGTCCGGAGTAAACCCTGTCTCGTCTGATATATCACGCACCACAAAGTAATCGCCTTAAACCATTCGATTGTATTCGGGAATTATCATACAAAGTATCAGCTAATGTAATTGCGAGTGAACTAGACTCAATTACTTCTGGTTTGAACTCTCTGTTGTACCGACATAATATAACGTATAGGGTTTATATACATTTGTAACTAATACTGTTTAGTGCTCTGCGCTTAACATTCTTAAGTCCATTGTCTCTTCTTTACACGAATTTAAAATCTCTGTTTTGTAGCAGGTCATAGTGTATGGTTAATATGAACTAAGGCATGGCCTTTAACGGAGATTTTTTCTTTCTTAATTAATAAATTAATGTAGATTGTATGTATCTATGTATGTACAGTTTACATAAAGAATCATGTATACATCTTAATTAATAAATTAATGTAGATTGTATGTATCTATGTATGTACAGTTTACATAAAGAAACATGTATGCATTTTAACTACAGTCATGTACTTAAGGGTAAACAGGAATCAAATAGCTGAAAGACCTGAGCTTGTTCAAATGTATGTAATTCTGATCACCCCGGCTTTATGCATTGCAATATTTAGTAGACAAACTGAGATGGCCGTACTTTCACGATTAGAATTAATGCATGCAGGGAAAGAACAAATCAAATTATGCCACATTATTATTATTGCATTGGCAATAAACATTTTATATGTTTACATCAAATAAAATATTGAAGTTGAATTGAAGTTGAATAGTTTTCTGCAGCCAGAAAATTTACTGGTATTGCTTAGGATGTGTTTTTTTGCAGTTAGGATGCTGAGCAAAATGATAACATTAAGTCGGACAGGGATGGCTACACTCTACTTAACCAGTCGAGCACCGAAATCATAAAAATATACAAGGCACAATGCCCAACACCCAGCCGAGCGAGAAAAATGATCCGCCCAAATCCCAGCTGTCAAAAATCTGAATGAAACAGTTTCAGCAATCAAAAGGCCGAATGCCCACTCAGAACGACCTAGTTTCAAATGTAAAACGGCGGAAAGATACAATAATAAATAAACACCGAAAGCCCCGATCGGATGACTTAGTTTCAACGAGCAACAAGCCTTAGTCGAGTGTCACCAAGAATGACCTAGCTCCAATAAGCTTAACAGCCCAAGCTGAATGACCTAATTTAAACAACCCAATTTAACCAATTAGTATGCCAAAATGAGCAACAACGCTACATGACCATTCCGGTGTATGTTTAAATTTATTAGTCAGAATAATAAGCCAAATAATCAGAAATGTGTAATATCGAATACTACGACAGGGGCGTAGCCAGACTTGAATTGACTCATAAGCCTTGAAGTTGGTGGTTATGGTTGGGGGTCCTCACGATTCGTGAAAATTTGAGACTTATATTTATATTTAATGTTACGCAGGTGCGTACATCAGTAACATAACCGACTATATATAACAGTTTATAGAGAATAGTACATGGTATCATCTACGGGAACGTTAATAATGAAACAAGGTTAAAAAAGTATGTAGCCGGACCAGGGCTCAAACCTTGAACCATTTGCTATATATTAAGAAGGTTCAATGCTCTACTGAGTGAGCTAAGTGAATTCCTACAAAGTTCTCTTCCTTATCAGTAAATGAATCCTATACTAGCTCCAGGCATCCTTCAGACAGACACTTTTAGCATATTTTTCAGGGAAATTCTTAACTCTCATTTAAATGAAGCTTGTAACAAATAAATTTTTCCAAACATTTTAAAATCAAAGTTAAACCCCTTTCACAATTGTCATACGACGAGTCTTAGATGTAAATTTGAGGAATATCCTGTGTCCGTCGTACAACAAACTTAAGAAATTTTGTCGCGTTTGACACCATCGGACCACAAAATGCATTTTTATAATTAAATTGATCATGCATACATGTATTTCAGTTTAATACTAGCATGTAGCAAGCTCCTATTTGCAAATATTTATTATTATTTGAAAATAAAGAGTTTGGTTGGACGTTTTGATTAATTATACCCAGCTGCTGAAACTTATTTTTTAAACCAGCTAATAGTTTGACAATGCTTTTATCGTCCGACGGACGTGCTACAACTGTTCATCTTAAGGATTTCGCGCGTCAATTGTTATGACCTGCGACCATCATACGTCTGTCTGTCGTGTGGCGGACGCACGATAGTTCCGAAAAATGCATCGTTGAGCTGTCGCACCCTTTCCAGGCGCAAATTGGTACAATCAGAAGTATGTATAGTACGATAAATTTTACTGTCGTCAGCAAACAATTTGCATACTGATTCTAGTTCATCTGGTATGTCATTCATATAAATAACAAATAAAACTCGTCCGAGCACAGAGCCTTGAGGTATTCCCAACACAGAGCCTTGAGATATACCCGAAGTTAATCACACATATTACAAAAAGCTTTATAAGGAAAATACTAAATATGTTTGGGGGGATGTGTACATAGATTTTGTTTTATTTAAATGTAGTTGTATCAGCTCGTTTCGTAGAATGTACTCATCGTTTCATTATTGACTGATCAAGTTAATCGTGTTTGTGCTAAACATGTGATTGGTGTTTTCACGTTAACCAGAAACGTTAATGATATTTCCTGTTGTAAATTACACAATAAAACCATCACTAAAACAGCAGAGAGTATTAAGTGTAACATCGCCTATAAACATTACACCCTAAAGCGACGATCTAACCTCGTTATCTGTACAAAAGTGTGAAAGACAACGACAAAATTAAACAGGGGAATATTAAGTACTCAATTCACACTTTCTCAACAGCGGCTGATTGGGTGTTTGAGATTTTTGCACATTTAGCTAAGGTATTGTATTCCTACTGTTCCGCGCCGGAGGTATAATTTGATGTTTATTTCTCCGTCGTATTCTAGTCAAGAGAAATAAATCTGGTTACGCTGATCTTTTGTTTTAAAATTAAATTCCAAATATGGCTGAGAGCATTCGGGCTTAAGAGACTCACGATCGAATCATGTGTAATGAATATCTAATAGAATGAAGTACCGAGAAAACGAAACACTTCTACGAGCAAAGTTTGCGCAGGAAATAATTACTTACGTTTAACGTTTCCAAATCATCTGAATTTTATGGTTATGTTAGGACATTTGGTAATATAGTTTGCATCCAGAAACAAGAAGTTGCATACAACACTCTGTTGCAAGTCATGTTTAAATGACCTCTCTCCCACGCAGTGAGTCAGTCAGTTTGTAGCCACTAGTTAGACTGGCACCTGAGTCCTAGTGATTAATTTTGCTAAGACCTAAATTCATCTTCATCTGCATCAAACATTCGACTTTTACAGGTAGGCGCTGTCAGAGCAAACAATTGTTAAAGAAATACGTATGTTACAAGTGTTACAAGTGTAAAAGTGTAAAAGATAAAAAGACAGTATATTACAGTTAAACTAGAATGTGCAATAACATTTTGATGACCGGAATATGCAAAGGAGATAACTCTTGCTGTGAAATCATCCAAAGAAATAATGATCTTACTTGAGCTAAACCCCTTTTTATGTTCAGTAGAAATCAAGAAATAGATAAAAGTTACAGAAAATTGCAAGAGAATATATTTCACCAGTGATATTAAAATACTATGCACAAGAACATATTTACAAACATAAAAGCCTGAACAAGGCTAGCCACCTGTACACTTTCAGATTTGTAAAAGTAACGTTTTGATTAGATGATTGAAAGGTCACTTGAACATGACCCCGTATGGAGTACCATCAGATTCTATATATCAGTGTAAAGTAGTGAAGCATTATATGGATTTGATTTAAATGAGAATGTCTTACAGCCGTAGTCTTCTTTAATGAACCAAACATTATAAGAACGACTTCGAGAATCTAACCATTCACAACAGTTACTTCCTTGCACGTGAACCATAACCAGCGACATCAAACTATTGTTTGTTAAAATTAATTCATAGATTTGTACATGGCAATGGTAATACTGTCGCACATAATTGCTCAAATATGATAAAGATTATCTCATTAAATGTTCTTCGCGTTTCATGTCACAATGCAAAATCATTTTTCTAAACGCACATTTTTCACATGCAGTATCTTAATCAAGATTAAAGTAATAAAACCAAGCAACTTTAAATCAGGATGAGAAAAAAAGCCAGTCAAACAGGCGAGAGAACTTTTCGCAAAAATATAAAAAATCAATTATCTGCTGACACTGCTCTTTCTCTCAAAACTCACGTCAAGTTCTTGTGGATTTAAGTAGCTAGTTTTTAGTGATGTTGCTTAATCGACACTATTGACTCATGTAACATTCTGAGAAATATGTTTATTTCCGTATTGGTATCGGTGCAGCCGTAATAGTTAAAAAGAGTAAATGCAAGAAAGAAAATACTTTGAAGTTGTTGATAGACATCATGATTGTTGTATAGAGATTTACCTAATTAAAATATTGTTTTTATAATTTATATAGTTTCAATTGCTTAAAAGTGTCGTTTGTGGGAATCTAATGGAAACCTGTTTTAAATACATGTACTGTATACTGTATCAATGCTATCAGTTTTCTTATTTGTGTAATTACATGTACAGTGTACTTAATATTCCGTTCATTTGATACTTGGGCGCTTTCCTAAAGACTCCCCATACAATGTAAACTGCATTTTAACGAACTTTTATATTCGCCAAATGTTGTGCTCTTGTAGCTGTTTGGTTTCATTTTATGTTTTTCATTTTTGTTGATGTCCTTGTGACCTGTGTTTGTGGTATGCGCATTTATCTTTTTCGTGTGTTTTCGTGTCGTACGTGCTCTGGTGTTTCCACTGAAAGCTGCGTCCCTTTCTAATTCTCTTTTTTGCATTTAAACACAATTCACTAAAAAATGGTATAATGGTAAATAAAATACAATAAGACAAACTGCAGGATTAATCGACATTTAGACTATATTTTCAAGTCTTCATCAGGACTATAAACAAAGAGATAAACAAAGTCATGGGTTATAATGAATTAGATATGATTACAAACTCCAAACCCCGTCAGCAATGATACTTTTCAACTTCAATAATCAATCAAAATTTATTAAATCGTAATATGTGTCCTTTTTAAGGGGTCACTTTTATGCAAAGCTAGCAATTTGTATACTGTTCCTTTTTGTGCATTTCGTACTTCGCTGTTTCTGTTAAACGTTGCCTTCCTGTCCGATTTTGTAATTAGCCTTTTTGAAAATAACGTTTTCAAGACTAACTACATGTGTATGTATTTGAATGATATCGGCGCTGTTTAATGAGTTCAATAAGATAATAACAATTCGGACAGAGAAGGCAGCAGACCGGAAACAACCGAGTACGAATAACACAACCCGAACAGTGTAAAAGGACGATTACAACGACAGTCCACTTTTTTTATTTGATCTCATTATATGAAAAAGTAAATGTTTTGGTTCATTTATATCATCATGATAAAGATATTATATAAAGTCGGACAGGTAAGGCAGGGCCTTCAACAGAAACAACAGAGCCCACATGGAACCAAAAGAGCAAACAGCAGAAAATCACAAATTACTTATACATGTAAAAATGGACAAGAAAAACTGAAACTTAGCAGCTACAAAACACTACACCGAATTCACCTATGCACGAACTCGAAAGATTTAACGCCAAAGTTTTCTCATATCATCTAAATCATTGTTAACTATGACAAATCCCCCTAATTTCCAGCAGGATACAAATATTAGTCTGCCACACGCATTGCATAAGACAAACATAAGTGACAATTTCAGTGAGTAGGTTGGACATTGTGTCGTGTAATTGTGGGATGTGTTGTTGTTTATGTTTTCTATGTTCGGCTGTTCAAGTTGGGTGCTGTCTTCTTTGTCCAACGTTATAGTATCTTTTAGCTTCAAAAAGCTTAAATTGCACAATTGGTAAGGTGAACAAGGAATCATATATGTATAATCCGTGCAAAACATAATTCCCTTGCTAGACGGTCAGCATAAAAGGGAGTATGGCTTCTCTTCTCTCATACCCTCGTGGCGTTCGTTAACACCAGAAACGAGGTGTCAAGAGTGATTAATTTAAGGTGGAAAAACATGTTTTTCAATCGACCTACACTAAGTCCCTAGCATGTCAATCGACTACGAAAGAGCACCATTGTCGTTATTATTTATAAAAGTAACCTCGTATTTATAAGGTAATTTGAGGCAAATTGGTATTAGTCACGACACGTCACATGGTCGTCTTATGAACACGGAGGCTAACATTCAGATGGTCATATAATTTCCAAATTAATTAATCTTTATCCGTGTCTTAATTTCCGGTCAAAATGAAAGTAGTCACATTCAACACGAAGGCAGTTTTATGGTCAGCCTTAACATAAATACAAAAAATGTAAAAATATACATAGTCGCTTACGTTTATTTTTATCAAATTATTTTCATTTTACACTGTACTGAATTGTATATAAAATACAAATATCCCATTCTTTCCGAACATTAGTCATTGGTTTCGTATTTCAACATAAAATACTAGCAAATGGTACTAGACCCGATTTTAAGTCGAATATAATAATTCCCAACTTAAATACCATTTTCACACGGAAACATTCAACCAGGGCCGGTATTTATAAAGCATCTTAAGTGAAAACTTAAATATTTTGACTTAAGATAAAATATTGAACTGACCATATTTCACAAGAAACGAAAAATAACCCATGGTTTCTATATGATTACTGTAGCTCTTTACATAATGCTTCTAAACAATGTAAATAATTGTTAATATTAGTTTTCCTGTTTAGCTGATACACATAAACAAAATTTGAGATTTTAAGAAAATTCTAAGTTTTCACTTAAGATGCTTTATAAATACCGACCCAGGCTAGCAATTTGTGCACTGTTATTTTGTGCCGGCTGTTTCTGTTGTATGCTTCCTTCCCTGTCAGATTTGTAATTATCTTTTTATCCAGTGGTAATTGTAGTGAATCTAAACTTCTTCTAACAAAATCACTTCAATAAAAATATAGCTTGTCACAGGTGCGTTTACAAATGACAAACAATAATTTTATGTAAATTGCAAAGAAATAAGTACACTCTAACGTAAATGGTAATAAAATAACTGGCTCAAAGTGAAATCTTAAAAAATTAAACTACCGTTTGCATGTAATGCAATATCACCTAATCCCACTAAATTTTCAAAGATGAAATTTGAATTGACTTAAATCTAGCATTCATTAATGAGCACACAGTTACCTAGAAAGAACAACAATTAAACAGTAAACGTTACACATCATATAGCAAATATTGAGACAAATTATCGCACTTACCTAGAAATAACAACGACTTAACAGTGGAAATTGTATGCCATGTAGCAAAAAACGAGACAATTATACATATTTAACGCATTTACCTAGAAATGATATCAATCAAACCGAAGCAGCTGTACATCATTTTACAAAAACTAGACCATTTAACACATTTACCTAGAATAATGAAAATTAAACAGTATAAGCTGTTCGTCATGTTCAGTAACAAAAAACTAGACCAGCTAACACACTAGCATGTCCGCAATACCTCGATCAAATCTATAACGTAGGTCAAGTAGGTCGCGAATGTCACACAGACGAGAAATTGTGGCTTTATAAAAACAAGAATGTCCTTTCGGCTAAACACCCACATTCCTGTCAATTTCGAAGGCACTTTTAATCATTGTTACAAAACCAACATACTTGCCTGCTGTAATTGTCCTCACTGAATTGCGTGCCTGTCACCTGCCATGTTAGTTTTAACCAATTATGCGTGCAGCTGCAGGGTTATTAAGTCTTTTGTCCATTTTTATGTTTGTACTTTTTGCTCATTTTGTGCCTTTCGTGCATGCATTTATGTTGAATGCTGACTTCCCCTTCCTTCTGCTTTCTCTGCTTCTGTACGATGTATGTTATGATCTTTTAGTATCAGTTTCATTATCATTGATTTAATTCAAATATGTAAGTATTCACCGCCTAATACATGTATACATTAAACCCACATAAAATTTATTTCAATTAACTATTTCTCTGCCGCAACTCCCGAAATCTGCTGGAAAGGACTCACTTAGACGTACGTACAATCTTAATTATTGCTGAATAAATTTGGAAATTATGCTAGATAAAATACATTGGGACACTTTTGTACAATACACGTAAACAGTTTCAATGAATAATTCAATCTAATCTGAAACACGAATCTGCAAAATTTGACAACACGATACTAACGAATTGGACTAGGCAGGGAAGGCAGCACTCAACAGAAACAGCGGAGCAAAGGAATAGTCTATAACATTAGTCTTTAAATAAATCAATTCCGTCGTTTCCTTACAATTGGTTAATAGTGTTATGTGCTACATATATTGTATAATGGCATTTACTTATCAGAATTGTCAATCTAATTTATGTGCGGTTTTGTTATAAAATATTTAAATCTTCATGAGAAAGGAAATATTGAGGCATTCCGTTGTCAGCTTCATGAAGAGATGCTGCATCATTGTTAATTAAGTTCAGGTTTTACAAATTTATTTCCGAGGTTCTTGAGACAGTCTCATGTCATGTTGAGTTAATATAAATGATAATTACACTATTTCCTTAGTCAAAACGAATTATATGGTGCAAACTAATTGTCATTGCAAGGAAAAGGAATGAAATGCAATATTTCTCACCGTACGCGAGGTTAACATCTGACTGTGCAATTGGACTGGATATAGAGAACGAAAATCTAACAGCAGACATTGCAATTAAACAAATCGGACAGGATACAGAGAAGGCATTACTAAACAGAAACAGCTGAGTAAAAGAAAACAAAATAACAGTGTACAAATTACTAACTCTGCATGAAAATGACACATACGAATAACGTATGATACACTTTAAGGCAACGATGTGATTTGAAAATGGTAAGCCACGTGGTGTTGTCATGTTATTTGCCATGTAAGTATGCTCATCTAGTGTTCCTCCAAACTTTACACTAAAACAAATCCTGATGTCACAAAAATCAAACCGACAAGGACATGTACACCAAGATATTATTATTTTATAAATATTTTCCTGAATGCATCAAATATTCCGGTAGCATGTACAAAATTACAAAGGAAACACACGTATTTCGCTGATATATCGCATTTTGTAACAATCTGTCTACGCTCGCATCGATTTGGCCACTATATAATTTCAATTGACAAACTGTCATGGAGGACTGGACATCGGCTTAAACTATATCAACAGTGTATGTATAACTTGATCTCTGTGTTACGTGAGCGAATTATACTATAATGATTAACTGTAATCTGACACACAACAAAAATGCCAACCAACAACCCTAGAGCCACCATGATGTTCATTGTCAGAATGTCAGGTCACCAAATGACAAGGAAGATTATATAGTTCGTCCTGCTTGGTATAGTACATTAATTTTGCATACTGGGGTATTTAGTTATGACAAAAGTGGCATTGTCCTGACGAGGCTATAGTTTTGAGAAATACTATATATACTAAATATATAAGTATACTAAATACTATAATATATAAAGAAATTTCTACCAAAATTTCAAAACATGATGACGCGATTTTCCTTGTCTCTTGGTATTCGTGTTTCCGAATATCATACAAGGCATAAAGAAACATGTTCACCAAATTCGACCGTACATGAAGCATGGAGCGTTTGTATGTATTTATATTTTTGCGCATTTTGCTAATAAACGTGTTTTGTCTTTGCAATTATCCTTATTATTAGATCATCCATTATACAAATAAATGGATCGTGATTCTCCAAGACCGATGATCTAGCTATATTAGGAAATATAATTTAATAAAATTACTTCGTGACAAGATTGATATTTCAAGATGAGAGTACCACAAGGAAATATTAACCAATGCGTGTCGTGGAAGAAATTCAATAACAGTTGTGCGTGCCTGCACGAAACGAAATCATCTTTACGTTATCACAGTAAAACACATTACCACTTGGTGTAAACCCGCTCCCATGTCATGTTAGGTTTTGCGAACATTCTTTATCACAAGCATTGTTTGACATTTAAGGGACATTTGACATGGGTCATTGAGTCCACACATAAAGCAAAGGTCAAAATAAATCGGACACGGAAGCAAAGCTCAGCAGAAACAACAAAGCATTGAATCCACACAAAAACGATAATGATAAATCGGAGAGGAAAAATAGCAATCAACAGAAACAACAATGCACAGCAAAGAACAAAGAAGCACTAATATGAACAGTGGGGTTAAAAGGACAGTGACAAAAACATGACTCAACAAGTCTATAGGAAAACCCGGTATACCAAATGTAAGAATGACGCAATGTGCACGACAAAGTGTTGGATAATTATCAAGATACTATAACTTGTCGCGAAATCGATGACATTATAGCGATTAATGTATTTCAGCGGCTTCAGGATCTTCCTACGTTGCGTTTCTAAAAACGATTCAGTAACCACTTGTATGAAAATGCCGGAAATGAAAAAGTTACATAATTCTGATTAAGGATGTCAATATGCGGTCATTAGGAAGGCTTAACCAATTCAGATTTTAATTGTTTGTGTAGCCGTCCCCAGAACGTATATATCAAAAATAATAAATGACGAAATGAGTAATTAAAACTCCATAATTCAATTAAAAACCCAATGCATTTCGCCCTTACAGGCTCTTCAGGGGTATAACAATTTAACTCATTTCGTCATTTTTTATTTTATTTTATATATATCCATCTATTATTGTTAGTAAGTGTTTTTATGTCAAAATAGAGCATTTGTAGTTCATTATAAAACATGTATCTGTTGTAATAGCTACCTGTCCACATTTATCGTACAAACGTGTAACTTACAGCTAGTATTAGAAAAATCCCAAAGTAATTAGTTAAACTTCGGAAGGATTGCCAATAACTAAATTACTGTGATAACTTAACTGTCTGTGTTGATTTCGCAAGGACCAACGCAAAGGCTTCTGCTTCTTCCATTTCTGAATAAACCAGTCGCCTGTTGCCGTCCGTATGTACTGCAACAAAAACGGTGATAAATAATGTGATTCATTACCTATTACTAATTTGCTATGGCACACTTTTTTGACAAAGAGAAAAAAAGGAAATCTGGATTTATTTTGTTGAATGATTTCTGTCTTAGTCTCCCACTCCATGGCCAATTATCAGATGCCAATAGACAAACATTAGACATTTGCACACAGTGACTTGATACGCTTTATCAAAAATATTTCCATCGGTATAATTATCAAAATCCACTGAGTAGACAATTAAGAAAAGAAAAAAATGCACAACCGGTGTTGAGCGAAGTGTGTTGGTGGCTAACATTTTCTTTTGACTGCTGCCTGCCCTGTCCGATTTATCATTATTTTTTTGTCAATAAGATCTGTACGGTCCTTGGTATAATACTCGTTATAAAACTCGTATAATGGAAATTGCAACAAAAGACGGATTCCATTTTTTTTCTGAATAATTATATCCAAATAAAATGAGTACTTTAGCAGCAATCATTACATAACAAGTTACTTAAACCCACAATAACAATTCTCAATGAGAAGAAAAAGAGCAATACTAGCCGGTAATTCGATTTTTTCTCCAAGAGACAATTTCCTGTCAGTGTGACATGTACGATCTGTTTTACAGTCTAATCTTCTCATTCCTGTTTGAAATTAAGTTGGTTTTGTAATATTTAACAATGATTGAGATGGGCCACATATGACGTGACAGTTTACCCTTGAAGTGCCAAATGACAGAAACGCACTAATTATTTCGTCATAATGTCATACACCAAACTCTTACGCAGTGATCTCCTTTACTGTTGTGCTGAATGACGTAAACGCAGCAACTCGTATCAAAATTACTGTGAGTAGTTTGGAAATAGCCGAGTTCAATTAACACAGAAGAATAGTTTATACCTATAGTGGGATTCGAACCCATACTGTACGGCGCCATGGCCAAATGATGGGATATACGAAATCAGTAGTTCATACTAGTAAGTCACATGTGCGACCAATGAAGCAAGTACTACGTTAAAAGATAACATAAAATCGGTCAGAGAAGGCAGCAATCAATCGTAATAGCACAGCACGAATGGCACAAAGAGAAACATACGAAACAAAAGAAAAACACCACACGACAAGTACACGCCATTATAACCAACGAAGAACTAAATCAGAACAGAACAGAAGTTTATTGTCGTAAACAGTATAGGTTTTTGACAAAACAATAAACATATATACAATACATTTTTACACAATAGTCATATGATGCATGTCACGGTAGCATAATAATAAGTACACAGCAGTTTTATTTTGAATCAAAAGATTAAATCCTGGTAATAATAATAGCTCCACCTTTGGTGTTGTATAGGAGGCTATGTGAATGAGTTGTACAGTATTATTAATAACAGAATTTCTAATGATAAATGCTTGTGAAATATATTTACCAAGATTTATTAGTAGACGTTTGTTTTTCGATGTTATCATTTGTATGAATTTAAATATACTTGGGTGTCTGACAAAGTAAGATTTTATAAAATCATTCCTAATTTCATTATATACAGGGTATATTATTATATAGAGGATATGTCGAGCATTTTATCAATTTTTTTCATCGAGTTTAATAAATTTAATGTGGAAAGTCACAAATGTAATGTTCTTTTTATCACATGTTAGCCTTTTCCGGCCTTTTCACTATAATAAACACGCAACTTTGACGACGTCGCCTATCCTTTGAATGACGTCGCGTGATAGCTTTATTACACTAGTGTATAATCAAAAATAAATAATGGCTTTATTACGCTACCGCGACGTCAAACATGTGA
The DNA here is from genome assembly GCA_947247005.1 of Spisula solida. NCBI lineage: Eukaryota > Metazoa > Mollusca > Bivalvia > Venerida > Mactridae > Spisula > Spisula solida. Next base: position 57,262,453 of record OX365948.1, on the reverse strand, counting down.
TAAAAAATGGTATACATCTTCAATATCATTTGAATTACACAAAGTGCAATAACGTTCTGATCGATCTACTCTATGTTGACCATCAATATGCATAATATATAAAAAACACATTTAGAATTGTATCTAGAAATGTAACATACCAGTATTTCATTATGTAATTGCAATGTTTATTTTGCTTGTGCTGAACATTTGATTGATGCTTGACTTGACAGAAGCCTTGACAGTGTGTATGGTATATTACACACATTAATACCATAGCATAAAAACAGGGATAAATAAAAGTACCAAAGTCTAGAAACCATACATCCGAAGGCAAAATACTAACCTTGATATCTTTACACAAATGTGAAAAGCAACATAAAATAAAACAAGAGAAAATCTGGTGTTCAAGACAAAGTATCAAACGAGTCTCATTGAGGATTTGTTTTTAAGGCTTTTTGCACATTACACTTGGTAATTAAACTTCTTCCTTTACACGCCTGAGGAATTTGTTGTTGTTTAATTCTTAGTTAAATTCTCGCAAAGTAATATAATTCTTGTTATTTTGTAATTTTATTGAATTAAATTCCACATATAGCTGGGTTCATTTGATTTTAGAGAGCCACGATAACATTGGATAGAGTGAAGGATATAATGGAATTGATCAAAGAGAAAACAAAAACGTTTATGAGCAAAGTTTGCATGGTAAATAATTACATACGCCCCATGTTTCCCGTACAACTGCGTTAAAATGTGCATGTTTTAGGTGCATGATAGAGTGTTATAAAACAAATATTAGAAACAGGAGGAATTGTCGCAACCAACATCGGATAAAAATCTGCCATGCGACGCGAGAAGAAATTATAATTTGCTTTCAAGTGGTTGAATCAATCTGTATGTGCAGCAAGATACAAAACAAATTACAATGAAAGAACACTTATCTAAAATAAGAGTGTAAGATAATTGTGTTCATACTAACTCATTCGCGTACTTCGACACATATGGCTGATGTCAGCTTTTCCAAGATTGGTCCGACTTCCCCAGTTTTCATTTATGTTTCCCTCCAAGTGAGTTTCATCTCCATCAACTCTCTATTCCCCATTCTCCTCCATAATTCTTTCATGCGTAGCTCCAATTGATAAAGTGTAGAATACCATGTCATTGACTAATCGCATCAGGCTTAATTATCACAATATGAGTTTGGTTAATTGTGACATTTTGTTGGAGGGTGGTGATATTTTTACAAATCGGTTCCATTAATGTATTGGTAGGAATCAATACATATAAATGCTGTATTGCAATTGGTTACATCTAAGGAATGTATACATAAAACAACAAGTCATTAAGAATTGCAAGCAATACAGAAGTCCCCTATCGGTTTTAAGCCATTTTCAAATGTTTCTGTTGCCAAAGCAACCACACACCTATCCACATACCAAATTTCATAAACCTATCTTGGAAACTGTTTGAGTTATGTCAGGATCCAGATTTTTTGACGAACTGCCGGACGGACGGAGGGCAAACCTATAGTCCCCTCCGGTCAAAAATCGGTAGGGGATTAATAAGCATTAATTTTATTTAGAGGATCCACAAGACGTCCAGTACGTTTGGGTTATGACCTCAAATAAGACAACAGTATTTCTGACAATACAAACTAAACACTTCTAATACTGTTCTGTTGAACCACTTATTTTTGTACTCAAAACATAACCACGACATCTAACTTATTGGTTTTATGATGACAAACGATAGTTCCTGCCTTAACATTTGGTGACATGTTCTTCCGACGATAAGGATAACAATATGACACTAACGCAGGATACCGTTAAAGTCAACCAAGTTTGTGACGTGTTTGTTTCGTGTTAGCTAAGCCTAATCACTATATTACACGCAACAAAGAGATCAAGCCAAATAAATATACAGTTGATTTCATTTGATGCGATGTTCAAGGAAATATAATAGACAATTTGCTAACGGATACTTGATCCGATGTTCAGCACAAAAAGTTCGACAGTTTTCTAACAGATACTGTAATTAGTCGTGAAGACGATGAAGTGTGGAGAGAGACTCTAAAATAAAGCATTGCATCGTCTTCAGTGGTTTTGTTTCAAATTTTTTGTATGCGCAAAAAGTCTTCAAAACCTTTAAATCGACAATTATTTATAAACATGTCTGTAAATCTACCTTACATCTGATTTCTATTTCTCGTCGCATGTTTAGAAATTGTGACTTCAGTTGGTAGGTCTTTAAACGGAAGTTGTGTGTTTATTTTTTCACACAGAAACGTTACATATACATCAATTCAATGTTTTATTTTTTAAGCAGAGTATGTTGCTCATTTAGGATAAAAGTTGTGTTGGTTTTAATGTAATTATAGTAGTTACGGAACCTTGAATCATGATACTTATAAATGTTTCTATGGTCCTACGGTTTTACTCACCACATCGAAATCCGCCCCTGATCCCCCGAAGCTCCTCAATTAAAATTGGCACCACAACACATATACATTATTCGGAGTTTATTACGGTAATAAGTCAAGAGCTATAACTTAACAATTATCTCAAATATGTACTCTGATTTTAGCAAAATCTCAATTTGAGTTCAATTTCTACTTTAGGCTCTTCTGGAGATCGGCGCCAAGCTAATTGTTGATGTACAGTATGCAAAATCATTGATCAAATTGCTCAAATTAATGTGATAACTTCAATGTATATGATTTGCAGTGTTCTTCTATAAATTGGCTGTTCTTTAGCTTAAATAATTCCCCATCCATTGACATTTCACCACAAACGATTTGAAGTAATTTCCATCCAATTCCTTCTTTCTTTCTTAGTTAACCATGACCTAGTTTGCAGCATTTAGTTCAGTGGCACATTAAATTGAAAATAAAAAAACAGCGAAGTTCTCAGGAAGCTTTGTTTAATTTGCAAAACCTGCAACTTATTAACGGTGACGTTGCAACTTTTCTGGATGTTGACAACATTATGCCTGAAATCATATAACGCGTAAAACTCTATCTTTGCAATATAGGAGCAACAAATCATTGTTAAACATAGCTTCTAAGCAAATCCCTTTGAACGTCTTGTTTGGAGGCGACACAAATAAATTTAATCAATGACCAATAAATCAATTCAGAACAACATTATAAAATTATATTACAATTCATTTATACATAACAAGAGGAATCGTGCCAATAACGTATTATTGCCTGGTGGAATCGACAGTGGGTATTCGAGAGGGTTTATATTGAATGTTAACAATTTACATCATTTGACGGCTTGAAATTCAAAAACAAAGTCTATAATTATTAAATCAAGAATTCGTTCATATCCATTGCACTTTCTCATACTGAACAAACACAACCATGTCGATGATATAGAAACAAGGCTTCGTGTTACACTGACAAATATTGACCTCGTTGCCTAAAAATGTGAATATTTAGCTTAGCAAAAGGTATCTATACATATTTATATGTATTGTTTATATTTGTGGTGGGTTAATACTTGATGAACACTGTACCTAAAATGAAAAAATGATCAATAACACAAGCAAGTAAATAAGACTATGCAGTCCACGCAGTCAGCCTAGTCGATGGAGCACAAACACGTACTAAATTTGTATAAATACAATACAATATTTATTTTAAGTCGGATACATGTACACCATGGAAACATAAGCTATGTATAGCTATTGTCCGACATTTTTAACAAAGTATAAAATTAACAAACACAATTATAAATACATATAAGCAGAGGTTAAGACATTTAAGGAGGTGCCTTGTGCGCATGCGCGAAATTTCAAAATCGTATTAGATAAGAACAAACATGAATTTTAGTTTCAATGATCGCATATGAACGTTGATTAATGACATTAAACATAATACTATTGCACAAAATAGATATTTTTAACTTTTTATTTTTTGCTTGTATGAAAAGTGGGTGGGGATCGGCAAAATTTTGAATAATATGGGTTTACAATTAGTCCCAACAATTGTACAAATGCATATGCTTATAAATAATATGTAGTGCATGGTTTAGTTATAATTATGAAGTAGCCACACTTTGAAATATTTTTAATGAAATTTTTTTTCATTACTATATGCAAATACGGTTAATTTCATGCAAATTTATTCATAATTAGTACTTTTTTATGAATAACTCCCAAAAAAGGCTGGTGACCCCTATTTTTATTTGACTTAACTGGTGTTCTATTTGATACTCAACTTATTGCCAATTCTAAATTACTTTCGATCGTTAAATATTTGTTGACGTTCATTTGAAAATCACACTTTTTTGCAAGTGCGTGGGGTGACTATTTATCATGTTCAAATACTGAATTTGTTCACTTGGCAGCTGGAATTGTGACTAATGTCAATAGGAATGACCATTGAACACATAAAATATCATGCATTGCTTTAAAATGGTTTAATATAGGAAAAATCTGATAAAAACATAATGGTGCCATAATTGCAGGAAATAGATAAAATGAACAAAATACAATGGTAGGTCATTAGAAAACGAGTCTGGTGACATATCATTTTTATGATTTCAATGTTGTTTTAGAAGATTGTTCTGTCATTTTAAGATGTTTTAAGGAAAACTCGATCGTTAGATCAAAGGTGCGCGTACCTCCTTAAGGTAGCAAAATATAAGTAACTGTTTATACATTAAAATATTTTTAAATAGATACACATTGAGCAGATAATAAGAAGGAACCATGCATTTAAATTAAAAAAACAATATACTTAAATAGTAATTAAAAATATTTTAAAGCGTCTAATAATGCTTTCTTGCCTATCTGCATGCTTTATCAAACCAGTGTACAATTATTGCAGGGTGTTAGAAAATATTCATACTAAATTTTATCTGAGCTTTGCATGAAGTGTCCAATTCTTTTTCTTATACAAAAGCTTCATTTATTACAAGATATATTAGAACAATGGTAGAACTCTCTAGAATTCAACCTGAAAATTTTACATTCTTCTGACGTAAGAACAATAAAATAAAATAACTTTAACTTTGAAAACAAACATTATAAAACCCTGAAGATGGAAACTATGGTTCAAAAAGTTAATAAACATGTGGCTTTGACGAATACAATTACTGAATATTAAGGATATGCAATACCGCGGTTAACAAATACTTAGATTAATCAGCATTAAATTATATTGTACGACGATATGAAGCGGTCTAATCAATCAACCAATAAAGATACATATAAGTTGGTTTATTACCGTTTAAGTTGGTTAAAACGGGCGTATAGTTCTTTATTAATTTAAAAAAAAAACTTTCCGCGAAATGGCAACATTATCATTCTTCATCATATCTGCACTCTGTTATTTCCAAGCAAAAATTAGCATATATCTGCAATTATCTATGTTAAAGATATACGTACATTTCATGGTTTAAGTTTTAATCCTTCCTCTGATCCACATTCCTAAGTAGAAACAATGTAATAAAACTGCAGCGGACATTTATCTCTATGTCATATTATTTCATGACAATCTAGCAAAATAATGTATTTTAAAGTTTATCACGTGATAATGCGACATAGTGTGGTACTTTCAGTTGCATTTCCACAACAATTTATGAGGTTTTAGCCGATGTGATCTCTAAAAATAAGTTCAGATGGGCTTAGTGTACCTTTAGAAAGTGTTTGTGCCAGAAAAAACGCATTTCTATTACAATGATTCTAATTACGACAGATTAAGCCAATGTGATCACTAAAAATGATTAAATAAGGGACTAAATAAATTTAACAAATAAAGATTCGGATGGGCTTAGTGTACCTTATAAAAGTATTTATGCCAGAAAAAAACGCATACAAATATTGCAGTGATGATTTGAAAGAATACTTAGAACTCCATTACAACAATGCATCAAGGTCATTTACGTCGTGTTGTAGGTTTTAATACCTTTTTGAGATCACCAGTGTTCATAGTACATACAATACAAGAAAGTACGAGGGGTGATCCAGAATAACGTGGACTTTTGCTCTCATTTAAAAACTGTTCATAGCACTTACGCTACTTTTTAATATAATTTCGGAGGTGTGAAATTTAGCTCGGATGATTGCCTCGAGATAAGGTAATTAATTATCGTTGAAAATTGTTAATTGACCGACACCTGCGCTCGAATTAGACCGGATGCTCGTAATAACTTTACTCGAGTTAGAGGGAAAATTAATGTACAATATAGAGCAAATTCGTCGGGACTTTGAAATTTGCTCGAATTAGGCCGGTTTCTCGGATAATCGCTGCTCGTATTACCGAGGTTTTACTGTATGTTACACGTCCATATTGTGATATTAAAAAAAGACAAACTCCAATCATTTTACACACTTTTAACTTTATTTGAAAGTCTTCGTCTTGTGTGTATTATAAATAAAATGAGCTGATACAATACTATATGAGTGACTACAAGCATTTAAGTTCTATATGTTCTTTACTTCTCTCTTATCTATGTGAATGAATAATCCATTTTACAAAATACCAAAAGTGATATTAGAATATAACCTACATTTTGAGCCAATGAAAACGCCGATTTATCTACGGAAACTAGAGGAATGAAGAGCCATTGTATTTGACATAGTAAAAAGGCAGCATAACACTATCAACAGGAAATCTTATAAACGAACACTCATTGAATCTAGGGAATACCTAACGGATAGTGTAACAGCTTTGACATTTTGGAATCCGTTGTGCGAAATAATGTGGCCCAAAAAGATAAAACTCTTAACAAATCGGACAGGAAAGGCATAACTTTGCAGAACAAACAAAGCACGGAACCACACAAGAAAGAAAACTACAGATTACAAGACACACGGACAAACCTCAAAATGAACAAGAACAATGAAACTGTACAGAACAGTGACATAATTTCAATTACATAAAGAAAACACTTCACTTAGAAAATCAACAAGAATTGATTCTTTGGCAGTGTAATTTGGTTTCATTTGCTTTTACGGTTTTCTATATACATAAACAAATGTATGATTATTTTTTTGGTTAAGTTTTAAACTAAAAACAAAATAGTACACTGTTAACAATAAATTTTATTTACTTATTTTGGCCAATTAGGCAGAAGAACATGATGTACCAATAATTCTATGTTGAACGGTTATTTAGGTTATTTAATATCTTTTAAATATATTTATGTTATAGTTAGAACATATTAAGTAAATTTTAATGATTAAAAAGGACGGAGCGAGCGAAGCAAAGCGAGTCTTTTTAGTCATTAAAATGTACTTAATATGTTCTAACTAACTTAGAATATAACATTCTGCATTCTGATTGGCCGATAGAAAGTAGCGCCAGCGCATGAGGTAAAGTCTGTGAAGGGAAAATTTTAATGATTAAATTTTCAGTTAACCGCCAAAATGCGGCGTTTTCATTGGCTCATAATGTAGGTTATATTCTTACTAATTCTTACCCTATGTTTTCAATTTGTATTAAAATATAAATGATATGTTATAGTACTTATAACTGGAATTGTAAAAACCGATGCAGCCCTGGGAGTAGTGGCATTAAATTGCAGATTTAAAGTAACGCTATTAGCCCATTTAACAACCACACACGTGACCGGTTAACAGAAAGGGGCATTTGTTGACGTCATCTGTAAATACATATTAACTCTATAACAAGTCAAATAGTTTATGCGAGCAAATGATGTACCGACTTCATTTTACAGAGATTTGACAGGATCCTCCACCTTCTATCTGCATAATTCAACAACTGATGTGTATAAAATTAAGCATGGAAATCTCAAAATTGTGAAAAAAATTAAGCGCGGTAGGCCGGAAGCTTTTCAAATTGATAATTTGACATACGAATTTATCAAACAATTGTTAAATAATTTCACGTATAACAAACCAATTTTCAAGACACATAACTGCATATTATGACTCCCTTATTCCATATAATATTTATATGATTATAAATAAACCCTCATATCAGTCCATAAGACATGTTTTCAGTGTTCAACAATATCAACAAGATCATAAACCAATTCCGATAATTCCATGACAATAGACATTTAGGACCTTAAGTCTCTGAATAGACATTAACACTGAATGGTAATTCTCCTAATATGACTCTGGAGACCAAAAGAAACCGTATATGTTGTTAATTTTATCAAGGGAAACAACCAGCACTAATTTTACCCGCTCATCCTAAAATAATCCGAAAAATGATTTACGGAGCGAAGTGCCTGGTACGAATTGTGTTGAGTACGAACAAAATATTCAGGACAAACGGTAGGAAGTGGTACGAAAGTGTTGAGTATAAAACGTTAGCGAAGAATTTATCCAACGATAAAACGATATAAACTCATGTTTTATACTCTTTTAATCGATTTGTGTGTACATTTTTATTGAAGGGATGGGTTTTGAGGAGAATTTTGTAGTTCTTTCTAAGAATTTCGACTTGCCCGGGCCGACATACGCCATAGAACTAACCTATTTTCGTTCAAGACAAAATTGTAATCCAGTAACAACCCGTTTAATTAGTCTTTTTGAAATCGTAAACCATCGAGAACAGGTCACGTGCCCCTCCATGGACTTTTCACTTTGAGCTATCCAATATACCTCGAAGGTAATAAACGACCACCTTACGCAATAGGTTGATGATAATAATAAACCTACACATAAGCCGATTGGTTTTCCTTATGACAGCAGGACAATTGTTCATAATTATATCTGCATTAGCTAGTTTTATTGGAACAAGACAAAAACAGGACTCGTCGAAAGTAACTGCCATATTTAGACTATAATACCATAAATCAACCAATCTTGGACAATGTAAGTCGCACGTGGGCATCTCTTAAATGTTGTTTCTTGCGGTAAAATCACTTTCACTTCGGTCAGTTCTTGTGCTAGTGTAATTAATCATTGCGTAGTCTGGTTCAGTGTTAACCGCTGCCACCACGGTGGTAATTACATATGCACATCTATGACATAGCTGGGTGTCATAATATAGACAAAGTCAGTAATGAAGGTAAAAAAAAAAAATCTATGTAGTCTGCTTTATGCCGACAGTTGTATGATGTTCTAAAAAACAATAACAAATTGAACAGGGAATGCATCACTCAAAAGAAACAGCAGAACGCAAATTGCACAAAAATGAACATTGTACAAATTATTGCTAGCTCTACATAAATGTGGCTGGTTCAAAAATACCGAACAATGAGATGACTTAGATTGATTATTCAAGTACAACATGTTATTGTTGACAATTTTGAGCTGAAAATCAGATCAAACAGCATTTTCCAGTAATGTTTGTTGAAATGAAATCTTGCATATTCGTTGTTCGCTATGAAAATGGATTTAAAATTATACATATTAGGTAAATATATCAAAATAAGGTTATCAAAGTAGAGTTAAGTCGCCGTGCTGACAGAATATCATTGCGTAACAACCCGATTAAACATAAATCCAAATTAATATTTGTTCACCAAAACGGTTATATAAATCAAGTTTTACCTAGACGTGCATGAAAAACAATATGGATTCATCATGTTTTAATGTCTTAGCAACAATTTATCATTTCTAGCAACTCTTCCTCAAATGTGATTCTCAGCACATTTACTTCAACGATAGGTACGGACATTTTACTTTATATAATGAAACGTCAACTTAGGAAGTGTGGATGTTGTCTGTGATGCTTTCTGTCTTGTGTGTCTTGTGTGTCTTGCGTGTTCCTTTTTGTTTCGTTCTTGTGATGCTGTTTCGGTTTTAGTGTTGCCTTGCAGTGCCTTAATTGTCCGATTATTATCTTTTTAAATGCCTCCACAATCAGTCAAGCATAACTGGAGCACATAATCAGCTTACAACAACGAACCAACGGGACAACCACACATCACAAGGAAGCATCCACCAGGATTAGTTGTACATACATCCAATACAATCCCGTACAACATGATGATGATCGTTAATTAATATTGCACCCAGTTATATTCATAAGTTTCATAGATTCATAACCGATCAGTATTTCTAGGACAAAGGTTGAGTAAACAATGTTTAGGTTGCAGTGTAATTTCCTGAATCACTGACTGTGACAAGTTCTATTAAAGTTGAAAGAAAATATTGTTTTCGTCTTTGTTCATATTTATTTGCAATGTGTCAAGTTTTGTTGAAGAAGAAAAAAAACTTTTTATGGAAATGTTTACTTCTTTTCCTATGCAAATCCTTCATATCGTTATAAGCGTGTATTTGTTTTGGCATGTACAATGTATTTCAATGCGATGCGCACTGATGATTTTATAGTAGACGATTTGTGTGTCTGATACAAAAATTTCCAGTTCAGTGAAAATCGGCCTGGACAATAAATAATGACGCTATGAGGATTTTGTTATTTTTATACAGTAACACGAACAAGGAAATGACAACTATGCCGATGAATATGGAGACCCCATGTCCACCCCTGGGCGAATAGGACTAAACAGAATCGTAACACATGTGTAATTATAATCCTCATATAGAGGTAGCTACATGCGTTTTCTGCTACAGAAACATAGGGTCGGCATACGGACTAACAAACAACGTTAAACGTTTCCATTAACAAAGTAGTCTTTATTGAGGTACAAAAAGACCTATACACTAATCAATGTCACGATTAATATTGTTAGTTCTCCTGTTCACAAAATGCTAATGCTTTTAAGTGTGATTTTCGTGTTTATCTGTCTGTTGAATGTTGCCTTCTCTGTCTGAATTGTTATTATATTTTATCACCAGGCAATTCAGGTGTGCGAAGTAGGAACACTACGGCATTCATATTAAAGATAGATTACAAGCAGACAAAAGGAAACATGTCATTAACATGTCGTCATTTCCGCCAGTGCTTTGTCATACGTGGACAGCAAAACATTATTCGGTTTTATGGTACTTTCTTAGCAAGTAATTCGAAAGCTATTCGTAATGATGCATTACGCTATTACATGCTGTTATGTACGTGTGCATTAAATTTGTCATGTACTGTTACGTTATGTTCTTTGCATTAATAATTATGATATCTATGTTTATATTTATACGTATATGAATGTAAAATTATGTGCGCATGAATACATTGTCCCATGTACCTGTATATGAAATAAAATGTTAAACTGTATCTATTCTATAAAACATTCCTTACTATCTCCCTCCATCTTTGCTCATGTCGGTATGTGTGTCTTCCTGTCAGTAGATCAAACAGTCTCCGTTACTTTGTCCTAGGATCCCCAAACTTTACATGAAGGTTGGACAGCAACAGTTTATAACCCCGTTTTATTTTGAGATGATCAGTATGTCAGAGGTAAAGTTCACAATGACCTTTCACATTACAGACAATTTGGCTGTCACGGGGGCATTCTTGTTTTGCAAAATATCTTGTTTATTTATCCCTATATAAATGATACCTCGTCCGGCTAGGGTAGTTAGTACGAGAAGTATCGGCTGCTTACAGAGCCAGTTAGAACCACACGTAACTGTATCGTTGATTAAGATTATGGTAAAATGTATGTATTCATAGCAAGGTTGATTACATAGGCATTGAGCCCAACAGTCACTAGGGTGCATTTTGTTTTTCATAATTTACAACATTTACAGCATTAATTATCTTTATAAGGCTTTAGGTGAACAAAAACACGTATGTGCATTGAAAGCATTTGAAAACATGCTTAAATTTTATCTTCATACGATATAATTCAAAATTTGCTTACAATTTTCGACGGCGTAAAAAGCTGTAGGGACGGTCATGGTGGGTTTTAGCGAAAGCGATCGTTTCTAACGGTCATATACATTGGTTAGCGTACAAAAATAAACCAATGAAAATCGCTTTCACAAAAAAAGGTCATTCGGAACATTCTGACAAACATGGAGTCATTTTGACAATAAAATATGCAGCTGATTCGTTTTTCGACTTAAACATATACATTTAATGAAGTTAACATGTGTCATCCAGGTAAATCTGTTCTAACTGTTGTGTTCTTAAATTTTACCACATTGTTATGTTTATACACAACGGTATATACGAAATATCCTCAATATTTCTATTTTTTGTATTTTATTTAATGCACCTCAGTGATGGGGTGGACACCGTGAAATACATTCATGGCATAACCTTCTTTGAACTAGTTGATTAATTTCGATGGGATTTGCATGGAAGTATTTATAACAATGTTTTGTATGAATATAATTACTTTATGAAGATATCGAATGCCAATTCTTGTTTTTGATTTCTTGAAAATCTAGTCAATTCCTTTGAAATCCACCTTGTTATAAATATATAAATTTTACAAAATAAAAAAATATTTATTTTTCTCTCTTAATCAATGAAACAGTTACCTGTGGTAAGAACCGGTTTATAATTATACTAGAAAACTGGTTAGGTAAATTGAACAACCACATCTTAGTGAAAAATAGACAACTAATACACACAATAGGAGTTAGAAATGGTTCAAGCTATGCAGCTACAGGGTTATAAATGTTACCGTGTTGTATAACGCTCGCTTACAATACGAAGAACTGAGCTGGTATTCACAAAGCATCTTAAGGGAAAACTAAGAATTTCCTTAAAATCTTAAAATTTCCTTAAGTGTATCAGCTAAACAGGAACATCAAGATTATCATGTTTTTACATATTTTAGAACCCTCATTACATAAATCTACAATAGTCACAAAGAAAACATGGGTTATTCTTCTTTTCTTTGGAAATATGCGGACCTCAATTTTTTTAACTTAAGTCAAAATATTTAAGTTTTCCCTTACGATGCTTTGTAAATAGCAGCCTAGGACTTTGTAGCCATCAGTTTGCCCTTACAAGTTGTGTGTTCTACTTGTGCCTTCCATGTATGGTTTGTTGTTATTTTTGCTGACTCTCGTACAGAGGATTCCAGTGTCTTTTCCTTATTTCCCAAGAGACCCTCTAGACAATACGATTGACAAGGTATTCCATTGGGACGGAGCACTATGCAACTCAAATAAATGAATACTGAGATATAAAATTGATAAAGAAACGTATTGACTTTATTGTATCTGCGGAATTGATGTTAAAGTCCCTAGAGGATGCCATTGTGCAATATAGCATTCCAGGAGCCCCAATAAGTTGTCTACGATAAGACAATTGCGACATATTTAGGACCTGGGAATTGCATCGTATGCTGTACGGAAATTAAATCTGACAACATGTTACAAGCTTACGGATGCGTAGAATTAATTAAGGGTCTACAGTTCACGCATCATAGACTTTCTACAATATTATGTTAATGTTTATCTACACGTATTGTGTCTCAGACGTAGACAAATTTGCTCCAGGTTTGATTGTCTTTGAAAGGACTGGTTACAGTAATGTTACATGTGTTACATAACACACCAGGTATGTCATACTCAACAACCTGTTAATCATTTAATTTCAATGGGACAAAATTTCGTGGTTTAGGTGAAAAAGACCATTTCGTTGGGACGTAATTTCAAGGATTTGGGATTTCAGGAAAAATGGCAATGTCAAAGGTCTCGAAACTTATCAGAAATTCTTCAAACATTTATAATACATTGTAGTTGTATATAATTATGCAAGTAAACTTCCCAAAAACCTAGTCTTATACCTGACTGTACTTGTAGCAAATATGTCAGCCGCTGTGAACTTGACATATTTATTGGTATAATTATTCATTTGTGATTAAATTTCGTGGATGAGGTCATCTACGAAATCCATGAAATTAAATCCCCTACGAATATTAATAATTTTACAGTTGGCGATTAATGTATACACGGTTCTGCATCATAGCGCACGGCTTCAAATTTTTAGCTGCAACGGATACATGACGTTACGAAAGCTGGTACCCTGTTTTTCTACAGTTGTCACAGCAAACACGGATAACAGTTATTGTAACGTCATATCCGGTGCGGCTAAACATGGCCTCTGCACAACAATCGTTCTATATATAGGATATGCACTCAGATAATTTCAAACCATGTGCCTATGTTCTGCATAACAACATCCATGATAGCATTCGTTATTTAACATGCAGTTTAATTAGGTGACGTTTACCGTTTTGCTTCCATGTTCATAGACGCATGCACGAGAACAATATTGCTGACACTCGACATAAAGTACATCGTATTGCTCGAAAAGTCTGGCCGAAATCCTTCCACTGCATTACAATCACTGTATATTTACATAATTATTCATAAAACTGATACATCGATGCTATATAATGCATTTACATAATAATAACTATACGAACAACCTTAGCGGAAATAGATGATATATCTTTTCGGAATGCTTCATGTGTCTACGTCATAAGAACAACGTCGTCAAACCGGAAGTATGAGAGACTGTTATTTAATGCTAACTGATGAGATATGGAGTTCTTTCAGTGAAATAAAACCTATATCAGTCACTGGTTATCACCTACAATGTGACTGATATAAGCTCCGCCCCCTCACAGGGACAACTTTAATTTACCAAAATCTCAACACTAAAATGTCTGTAACTTTTTTATTACTGAACGGAAACATGTCATGTGGGGGTTTTTATTTTTAGTTAGACCATTTCCTACAAGTTGGTGTATGATTTAATGCAAAATTCTCAAAAAAGTCGTTTTCACCTATTCACCATAATCCAAGATGGCGGATTTTGAAGTGAAAAATATGAGGAAGGAGCGTCTAAAGGCGTGCTGTATGACTTATTTGATATGATTAGCCATATGAATTTCAAATGAAAATCAAATGAATCGTTTGTACAATGTTACGCTGATTAATTTGTAATTAGTTTCGTTTCAAGCCTAATACGTCGGTCATTGAACCTGAAGCTTAACCTGTCTCGTAGGAATTTATTAGGAACATGTTCATATGTTTTCGAGCCTTCGACTTTCAGCTCCCTAGGCGAATATCGTGATCACTCAATCATGGTAGACACATTATTTAAACAACTGATTTAATTATTATAAATATGACATTCTATTTAACAATATTTAATTATAAGCGTCATTCGTCACGAGCGATCAGTCAATCACGTTACGTTGTATATATAACACGATTTCGCAATGACGTAAAGAGCGAACAAATTAACCTGGTCCTCGACTTTTATTCATGAATATTAATTCTAACAGAACAAGTGGTTTATGCTATATACACATAGAGGAAACCAAGTTGTGCTTGAATTACCGTTAAAACACAGCTACGGCAAAAACATAGCGTTTCGAGGAAGAAAATAGTTCAGCGGTTACTATGTCTTGACGTTGTAAAATGCGGAATATTGGCTATGTTAGAATCGAAATAATGAATATACATTTTATCTATGATAAAGCACGGTCAATTGCTACGCACTCATGATTTAATTATAACGCATCCGAACTAGTGGCTCTGCTTAATTCTACGATAAAACACAGGTACACATTCGTTATTTCTTAAATTACACTTCTCTTAAGTGGAAAACATAAATTTCCGCAAGAAAGTCGTGTCTTGTCGGTGTTCTAGAATAGTATTTATAGTACACTTCCTACATGATCGATGTACCCTCGCTAATGAAAGCAAATACCTAGATGAAATGTTAGACAAGAAATCAGCCGTCAAATTATGTGAATAGAATGTTCGAGGACCTTTGGTGCTATTAATATTGATCTTACTTGACTTAAGGATAAGGACAACCAATCCGATTACACCATATCAAACTCATGGTCAGCAACAGGCGATATGATTGGCTATCCTTATTCTCCAATCAAATAAGATCGATATTGAATACTACACCACGTAAACTTGTTCGTACTAGATCAAGTTGTGATAATTTATCACCTTATTGTGTCACATGTACTGGTTAGTCACATTAAGGCATGTATTTAATATCTAATGCATATACATGTATTTAAATTTGGAATCTATGTTTCCGTTAATCATAAATATAAAAACAACAACTTGATGATCGATTGATTATTACGCGTTTCGATTTGGTATAAATACAAGTGGAATTTCACTGTTGGTTAACTGAATCCAACAGAACGCATTGTGAACTAACAGACTCCTACAAACTAAAGGTAAAGCGAATTTTACTTATGTATGCATTTACTCATTATAATTTTTGTTTATGTTTGAACGATACAAACAAATTATGCCCTGTTCAATGACATAGCAGGTTTTGTTTTGTAGTTAAATACCTTTAAATCAATAGCGACTGGCAAATGAATAGTAAACCCTATTAATTTAAATGATACTGTATATCATCTGTTAAGCCAGCGGTTGTTGTTTGTTTGTAAGTTACGTAGTCTGTTTTTGAAATTAATACACCCTGATCTCACGCGTATTACAGAATCAGAATTCTAATTCTGTGTTACACATGTATTACCCGCTATATCATAGAAGGTATAACTTCCGCTTATAGTGGTGATACATCCCCACGTCGAGAGTTCGCACTGTTGTCCCATCCTAAAAATAAAAAAAATAAAAATACAGTAAAACCTCGTTATCTCGAGGACCCATCGGGACAAGCCAAATGCTCGAGTTAAGCCAGGTGCTCGAAATATCCGAAGTCTATGATGAATTGTTGTTATGACTAAATGTAACTGTGTTTATAATGAAAACACGTGTGATAAATGTATTTGGTTGTAACTACGAATATTGCCATTGTTTATCAAGTCTATATGCAATTTGAATCGTGTGGACATTTGCCGAATTCAACAAATTGCATATGAAAGTTGTAATGAATCCTTGAACATTAAATATCAAACTCCATTTAACGGTTGTAATAAAAGTTCGCATCGGCAAAAAGATAGCATTACCCAAAGCGCACGATAGATCCTACATGTTTGAACAAACACCCACGCACAAAAATCGCACGTGATAAAATAAAACCCGGATGCAAAGTCGATCCAGTTTTCAGCACAGGGATACGGCTCATTGAGTAAAAAACATGCACTATATTATCTATGATAATTTATTTAGGACATGATGTTTAGCTGAATGAGTTATATCCCTGTGGTTTCCAATTGAAACGCGCGCGACAAGTTGGAGACATCAAACGCGGCGGTCTTTCGACTGACTTCAAACGCCCGCACATCAAAGAAATTGCCGGTACAGTTTGGAGAAGTGTTACGTCAGAGTTCCATACCGCGGTATGAATTCGCCAATCTGCGCATAGTGTTGATTCAATTGACATTTAATTTGCTACTTTACAAAGTCGACGAATTTTTTGTTCTTCAGGGTTGTTCGATAAGAATTGGATTTAATCGCGGACTTGATTTACTTCACTTATTCAGTATCGGACACGTGAAATTGCACTGTACGTAAGCTTACATTCGCAGGTTTTCATGAAATACGGGATATGAAACAGTTTTGAAATGCTTTTGATTTGCAGTTTTATAACGAACGGAGCCTAAATATTTAAGATTCTACATGTACGTCGGTTTATCTTACGATAATTAAAAGTCTGTACGAGTCAGTATGTTCGAAGCAACGATGTTGCATTTAATAATTCTAGTTCTCGTATGTGTTAAAGTTCCCATTTGTTGCCTATTGAACTTCTTCTGAAACGTATGTGTTGTTTAAATCACGCTCATTAATTAAATATCTTCTACTTCGTGTTTAATGTAACGAATCGAAAATGCGGAAATCAATTTAATTGTTAGGGATTACGCTATTGTCATAAAATGTGATTATCACGATGTGTGAAAAATACGGACCGTAACAAAATTTAGTATGACATTTTTCGGAGGTGTGAAATTTCACTCGGATGATTGCCTCGAGATAAGGTAATTAATTATCGAAATTTGCTCGAATTAGGCCGGTTGCTCGAATAGTCGCTGCTCGTATTACCGAGGTTTTACTGTAGAATTGTACCTAGCGTTTTTTCAATAGAATGCTACCTTTCATGTCCGAATTGCTTTTACCTATTTGGGAAACTGGCTGCTGTCATGAGTCTCCTTGTGGTTTAGAATACACCGGGAGTGAGATATCGCTTCGAATGTCTCATTCTGAACGACATAACAAATATGAACGTTCGAAACATAACGACAAGAATATCGTCATAAAAACTACAGTTTATAATACAAATATAATTGCATAGTTTTGCATTTCATGATAAATTATTTTTCATTTTCTAAGAGGCAGAGCCAACAATTTATACACTGTTCACTGTGTGTATTTCGTGTTCTGTTTATTATCTCTTGTTAACTTGACCTGACAATGTAGATGATTTACACTTTACTAATATTTCATTTCCAATGCTCCGTTAATATGTTCGGTTTTTTTAAGTTTGCAGTAACAAAATGAAGCTACTCATCCTTGTCCTTTTTGCTGTCATCAGCATTACTGTTGCCTTCCCGTTCCGTGGCGGATATAGTGGCAGCTACAGACAAGGCGGTGAGTACGGCGGTGGCTATAGACGCGGTGGTGGTGGTGGTCATGGTGGATACCGCGATGGATACGATGGTGGATACGATAGTGGATACGGCGATCACAGTGGATACCGAAGTTATGGTGGCGGATACGACAATGACCATGGCAGACACGGTTATAGGGACTAATAGTATAGCGGCTGACGTTACTTATGGTGCAATAAATTGTCATATCTAAGAGAAGGGGTTCCTTCTTTTTAGAACCTTGATACGGACAGGAACAAACTGCTGCAACAAGGATATTATATATGATTAAAGCAAATACAAAGAAGTACCTCTTGTTTATAAATATGTACAAATGTTTAATAAACTAGTATATGTTAGTTCTTGCATTTTCTTCTTTGTCTTGTGTTATTTGCTACCGTTATGCGTGTGAAAGTGAAGCACGCATAAATAATCAGGCTGAGGTAGGTAAATCCTTTAGAAAATGTTTTGTCTAGCAAATGTATCAACACAGCCATGTCAAGACATTGGTATTCAGCTATAGTGACCAAAACAACAAGGTCAAATAAGTGACAAAGACAAATTGAACAGCTTCAAAAACACGACATTCTACTCTGACAGCCTGTCACCACAGTCACCCAATCATGTCCGGAGCAGGAGCTCGCACACAAGAAGGGACAAAAACAAGAATGAACCGCGAGAAAGAACGTGCATCAAAATGAACATTCTCTAAGCAACACTTAACAAATCAAAGAACTGAAGTATTAGTCCTTGTGGTTTATCGCAATTGGTAATAATATAGGGTTTACATCATTCAGATCTCACCAAACGGACCCATAAAGGCAATCCACCCATAAAAACCCCAATTAACTAGTTTCAACCGTAAAAGGGGGACTGAACGGCCTAGTTAAAGCTGAGTAAAGGTATTAAACGATTGAGAATAAAAGTAAATGGTAATATCATGCAGCTGCACAAATAATGCTTGACGGTAGTAAACTAAAAATAAAAAAAATAAGTAGATCTAATTGGATAACTGATGAATGGGCGCAAAAAAATATATGAAAAAATAGCACCAACAACTATACTAAGTAGTAATTCCATTACTCTACAGCTGCATTATACACAAACCGCACAGAGTGTGAATTGTGCGAAAGAATCAGATTGGGAATGAAAGACAAATCGACAAACATGGTCTCGAATCTGAATGGGAAATTTGTATGGAATGGGTTGTTTTAACGATATACGCAAACTATTTAGCTGAATATATGTGGTACATGAATTGACATAACGTCGATCGAAACTATTAAGGACGTTTGATAGGGTTATTTTTTTTTAAATGATACCAAAAAATAGGCACACTAAGTCTTATAGTTTAATATATACTGAAGCAATATTTGAAATAAAAAAGGTATGTCGCGGTAATATTAAAGGGGTCATGGGCCCTTTTGCAACATCACTTTTCAAGAAAATGACCAACATTTCTGATATTTCGCAATTTATTCATTTTTGCATTAAAATCGATATATTTTCTTGTTTCCATGGGTTCGTATGAACAAACACATATTTTTCAAACATTCCTATACACTTTTGGTATTGATAAGAAAATTCCAAAAAAAATTACAAAAAAAGAATTGTCAAAATATCGGAAAAATTACTGCTAAAAAATAAAAAAAATACACAAAATCGGCCGTAGCTCAAAAACGACCTCGATGACCAATATATTTTTTATTGCTAATTTTGTTGATAAAGGTGTACTTAATCAAAATATTAAATAAATATATATACAAAAATCTTTTTGAAGGTACCATGTATCATAATGAGTCTCGTTTTTTTAAATGAAATCCGTATTAATTGTATATAATATGTTTCCACAGAATTATGCATTTTGTGTTATGTGGGCATTCTGTTTATATGCCCTTTTTCTTTTTTATTATCATTATATATATGTTTACTTTGGTGGGTGCACTTTAAGCATTGTTGGTTCATTCGATTTGCACAATATAACATGTTATGAGTGAAGTTTCAATACTATCAGTAAACTGTAGAGGCATTCAAGGACGTTTTAAAAGATTACAAGTGTTTCAGTTTTTAAAGGATTCAAAGTGTGACATATTCTGTTTACAAGATACACATTTTCACAAAGATCAGTTAAAAGACATTTATACCGAATGGGGTTCTCAGTGCTTATTAAGTTTTTCATCATCCAATTCTAGAGGGACTGCCATTTTATTTACTAAAAACGTAGATTACAAAATCCACGGAACACATTCTGATAAAAAAGGAAATTATGTAATCATCGATGTGTCGATATGTGAACAAAGAATAACTCTAGCTTCTATATACGGACCAAATACAGATTCGCCCAGTTTTTATGAATCATTATTTAATGATATTGATAATATAGCTAATGAAAACGTCATACTATGTGGCGACTTTAACTTAGTACAGAATCCCGATCTTGACTATTCAAATTACAAACACTTAAATAATAAAAAGGCACGTCTAGTGCTAATCAATGAAATTGAAAGTAGAGGACTGATAGACCCTTTCAGGCATCTCTATCCAACAACCCGACGTTATACTTGGCGTAGATCTAATCCTCTACAACAAGCAAGACTTGATTTCTTTTTAATGTCCCCAACATTTCAAATGAATATATCAGATATAGCGATTAAACCAAGCTATCAGTCCGATCATTCAATAGTTATTCTGAAATTAAATTTTACCGATTTTAAACACGGGAAAGGCTTGTGGAAACAATAATTCTCTGTTAAAAGACAAAGAATACTTAGATTTGATAAATAAAACAATAGAAGATATCAAAATACAATATGCTTTACCTATTTACAACTTAGAAAATATACACGAAATTCCAATTTCAGAACTACAACTAACAATAAACGACCAGTTATTTTTAGAAACACTGATGATGGAAATCCGTGGCAAATCAATCTCCTATAGCTCATACAAAAAGAAAACCACAACAGAACGAGAAATAAAAATAATTAAAGATATAGAAACGATAGAAAATTCACTCACGGAAGACAACACATTTACTTTAAAACTCCTTAAGGACGAATTGAAATCTATACACGAAAATAAGCTAAAGGGTAATATAGTACGGTCCAAGGTAGACTGGGTTATAAATGGCGAGAAGCCAAGTAAATTATTCTGTAATTTAGAGAAATATAATTACACAACGAAACAATAAGCAAATTAATAATTGAAGATGGTTCTGAATTAAACGACCAAGCTGACATTCTAAAGGAAACATCCAGATTTTATAAGACGCTATATTCGCAAAACGAAACGAACAACAACTCAGATAATTTCAACAAGTTCATAAATGATATAGAAATTCCAAAACTAACGATAGAAGAGTCAAATTCATTAGAAGGTCTAATACACATCGACGAAGCAACTACGGTTTTAAAAAATATGGCAAATGATAAAAGTCCTGGGACATCTGGTTTTAGTGCTGACTTTTATAAAGTATTCTGGAAGAAAATTGGTATTTTCGTATGTAGAGCACTTAATGAAGCATTTATGACTGGCAATCTATCAATTACACAAACTCAGGGAATAATAACATGCATTCCAAAAGGCGATAAGCCGAAACAATACTTACGAAATTGGAGACCAATCACGTTGTTGAATTGCATATACAAAATAGGCTCTGGATGTATTGCAAATAGATTTAAAAAATATTTAGATAAACTTATAAATAGTGACCAAACGGGATTTATAAAAGACAGATTTATCGGAGAAAATGTAAGACTTATTTACGATTTAATGAAATATACAGAAGTTAATAATATTCCAGGCCTACTTCTGCTTATAGATTTTGAAAAAGCTTTCGATTCATTATCTTGGAGTTTTGTTCGAAAGACACTTACGGTATTCAACTTTGGCGAGGATATAAAACACTGGTTCAATATTTTCTACAAAGACAGTGTATCGGCTGTTACACAATGTGGCTTTTTATCGGACTTTTTTGATATTCAGAAAGGCTGTCGACAGGGTGATCCTTTAAGTTGTTATATATTTATATTGTGTGCAGAAATTTTATCTCTTAAGCTTAGACAGACTAAAGCTATAAAAGGAATAAAAGTAAATGCGATTGAACATAAATTGTCACAGTTTGCAGACGATACAACAATAGTCCTTGATGGCTCTGCTGAGTCTCTAAATGAGACACTAAAAGTACTAACTGAATTTACTTCACTCTCTGGGCTGAAGGTGAACTTTGACAAAACTAAAGTAGTTTGGATTGGAAAACTAAAGTACAGTGCCAATAGCATTAAAACTAAATGGAAACTTCAATGGAACCAAACACATTTTGATATGCTTGGTATTACATTTCACGTTGATCTTGAAAAAATGATAGAATTAAACTACAATGATAAACTACTAAAAATTAAAAAAATGCTTCTTAACTGGAAACGACGAATTTTAACACCAATCGGAAGAATACAAGTGATAAAAACAATTTTATTATCTACATTAATACATTTATTCACATCTCTACCTAACCCAACGCAAAATCTGATTAAAATGTTATCTGACTCATTAACTGAATTTATTTGGGAAGGAAATGCAAGAATTAAGAAGAGTGTTCTGACACAACACAAACATAAAGGAGGTTTAGAAATAACAGACATAAATACTTTTATACATTCCTTAAAGTTGACATGTATCAGAAGAATGGTAATGAGTAGTGGAAAATGGACAAATGTAGCAAAGACTATGATTGACATACAAAAATTATTACAATGTAGCTATTACTACCCAGAATTAATTGCAAATGGAA
This sequence comes from Spisula solida, assembly GCA_947247005.1. Classification (NCBI taxonomy): domain Eukaryota; kingdom Metazoa; phylum Mollusca; class Bivalvia; order Venerida; family Mactridae; genus Spisula; species Spisula solida. Next base: position 57,239,362 of record OX365948.1, on the reverse strand, counting down.
TTAAAAATAATTATTGGAGAGATGCATTAAATGCTTTTGTAACATTGTGTAAAAAACAAGAAATCAATGGAACTGAATTGATAGCACAACCCATCTTCTACAATCCAAATATCCTTATAGATAATAAACCCATTTTTTACAACTCATGGTTCAAAGCGGGTGTGCAAAATATCGACAATAAAGGCAACTTTTACAGCTTCGAACATTTTAAAGAAAATAATAATCTCATAACCAACTATATTCAATACCAAGGTGTTATAAGGTCTATATCTGATTTCCTGAAACAGAATGATTGTCAAAGTAAAGACAAGATAACCAGACCGTACATTCCAACACTTTTTAAAAATATTCTAAAATTTAAACAAGGAACTCAACCAATGTATGATATTCTGATAAAAACAGAAGTCAAACCAGCTTGTGTATCAAAATGGAATGATGAATTAGGCTTACAATTAACAGATAAAGACTGGAATATCATATTTTCAACCCCCTTCGAAATAACTACAGATTCAAACTTGCAATGGTTTCAATACAGAATTATACATAGAATTATTGGAACAAAATCTTTCTTATTTCGAATTAACTTCATAGATAATGCAAACTGTTCTTTCTGTAAAACTATGACCGAAACAATCAAACATTTATTTTGGGATTGTCATGTAATAAAACAACTGATTTTAAATTTCTTTGGAAATCATTGAGTAATTAAAACATTTCTCAATTGTGAAAATTTTATATTAGGAATAAGAGATTACAAGCAAGCTGTACTTAACCTTATGTTCACATACCTTAAAAGATATATTTACAACTGTAAAGTTCAAGAAATCAATCCGACCCTAAATCGAGCAAAACATTATATCAATTATCAATATAAGGTACAAAAAGGGGTTGCGGTTAAATTGAATAGTTTGGACTCTTTTGATGCAACTTGGCATATGTACTTAAATTTTTTCCAATAATTAAAAAAATCAAGCTAAATTATTTCAAATGTATTGCACTTTCAGCCCAGAGAAAATTCTAAATTTTATTATCATATATAAAAGAAAGGAGCAACCGACAGAATTGAAACATAAAAAAGTACCTGTACCCACCAAAAAACAAACAAACAGGGGATTTTTTAATGCTATATGTGTATGCATTTATAAATTGCAATGTCTGTATGCATGTTCGCACGTATGCATGTATGTATGTATATTATACTATAGTATGATTCATTTACATTTATATTACATGTTGTACGGTAGTATGTGGGATGCCCTCGACCCACATCTACCTATTGACGAGGAAAATAAAATTATCTCCCCTGAAAAAAAAAAATAAAATAAAAAAGATAGGTCACGGGACTACTTTTTGCGCTATGACGTCATTATTGTCCCCCTATATCATAAAAACTTAGTGAAATTGCGTAAGAACGACGCAATATCTGCATGTAAAAAATATTCTAATACCAAAAGAGTACTCACATTTGCATATTATGTACATGTAAGTAAAGTAAATATAAACTTAGAAGAAATTGACGTGTAACAAGAATTATCTTAGCTGCAGTTACGTCGTAATTGTGTCTCTTTGCAATGAACATTGTGATATAATGGCGGTAAAATGGCGCAAAAAAGGCCAAATTATTACATTTTGCATATATGTTTTTCTTATAGTATTTGGTCTTTTCACAATTTAATCTTGGCTAAGGATGTTGATTAAAATGTACTTTATCTAAAATTTAAAATAAAACGTAGGTTTTTACGCTACACTTTGTGCTATTATGACTGGATTATCTCCCCTTTTTTCCCAATTTGTCAGTGACGTCGCATTCCATATAGCAAGGGGGCACAGATGGGCCCTAAATCGCTCACTTGAATAATCTTCACAATTTTAGTCAATAGATCATTAATTCATTCCCTATATATCAGTAATAGGGGATCTTTGTAGTCCCAGGCAATACAAGCACTCGTTATAAATTGGTACAGGTAACCCAAGTAATGATTTATAATTCCACAAAAAATGAATGAAAATGTAACCGCTATTTCACGCAGAGTGTTTTCATATTATTTGCTCAGTGAAATTATAATATATATCCATATTTTAACTAACCCTAGATATGATCACGACAAACATTTTGTCAAATTTTCATGACGATCCAGTGCCAAACACGGCTTCTATTCGCGTTTATGGTATATGCACAGAAATGATGCACATAAACAACTGTATCAAACGTCCTTAACAAGAAGCGCTAGAAACTAAATAAAAAAACTAGCAACGAAAACAACACAAAATCCAAATTCCATACAAGTCAAATAGTTTCCTGCGGGTGATTACCTTCGGCCTTGTAATTTAGTTGTATTGTTTAGGATGTGGTTTTTGCAGTTTGGATGCAATTCGAATTTATTCCGGTGTAAGTTTAAATTGTTTCTGTCAAAATAATTGCAATACATGTAAAATCGGACAATACCGATTATCTTCCAATTATTTGGTTGTGTTAAATGTATGTGCCGAACGAATGAACGAATTCAAAAGAATTAGAAAAAAAATCATGTATCAATACCATGCTTCTGTTAATCTAGCGATGTGTTCTCTACGGGATGTAGTGCATTGCCCACTATATTTATTACTGACTGGGAATCTTACGCAGCTGCAGACACCTGCTGTTTAGATTCGTGGTCTCGCGTTCAAAGTGAAATTTCGGAGTAGTTCTACTTTCTTTGGTAAATAAACTATTGTAATGCGATAAAGACCGATGTTATCCGCATGGAATAATGGAATTAGTCTGGTTCACGACATTCTTACAAAATGCTTCTTTTTTGGATATTTGTTTGGAATCGTAAACCATCGAGAGCATGGCACGTGCCCCTCCATGGTCATTTTACTTTTGGCAATCCAATATAACCTGCGGCTCAAGGCCGCAGGTTAATAATTAAACTCTAGCTGCATACGAACTGGATATGGTACGAGTAGCGCGAACGATTCAGAATGGGGACGAACACAAAAAACGGTATAGTCTCGATTTCGGCGGGAAATGTGTAAACAACAGCGCTTGGAAAATGGTTGTACTAAAAAGATAGACGCTAACTATTTAGCTGAATACCTGGGGCAATTTAAATGACCCAGGATGAAACGTCGATCAGTACTATTAACAAATACAAAATATTGTAAATAGTGAAAAAAGCACACATTATAATAGTTTTTAGTTAAACTGTTATATTAACATGATGAAAACAAACTGTGTAAATTTCGTCTGTTCAACTGTTTACTTTAACTGTGACATTTTAATCACTCCTCAAAATTCATTAGTAATTTTACAGCGCGTAGGAATTTATTCGCTCAAATACATTAACTCACAAAAACAAACATTCCAAATTATCTCGCAATATAAAGAAATAAAAAATAATTCAATTGTTAGGGACAAATAGTCTTTAAATGATTGAAAATTATGATTTTGGTTGAGTTTGGCTGAACCTCGTTTCTTGCTCGGATGGTTAAAATCGTAGTGATTTCTGAATTATATGTATAGCAATACTTGGGGGGGGGGGGGAAATCCCCCAAGTAAAAACAGTATGCATGCCCTTTGGAAAGAAATGAATGCTCAGACTGGACTCCCGAAGTTGCAGAAAGGCATGTACAACTGAAAACAGTCTAACGAAATGGCATAGTGCCCAAAATATGTTTGTAATTTTTGTGATTTATTTTAACTATGAGTGGTCAATACATAATTGAGTCCGTCTCCAGGACTTGACTAAAAAGGATTTCCCATAGTGTTAAAGAATACTCTTAATGAAACAAACAGCAAAATCAATTTTGTTAACATCTTGAGTATTAAGAAAGTTACAGCCGTTTTTGTAGAGTCCCTATTCGGAGCATTTTTGTGCGACGTTGCAAACGCCATTCAAACATTATTTGACGTAACCCATGTATGGTAAAAGAAGTATTGATGGCTTTGCTGATATTTTAGAGTGAAACAATTCGAAGACACAATTACAACAAAATGAAACGTTATACAGTGTGTAAATCCCGCCCAACACGTGTGTATATCCTAGCCATGTTTACAAAAGATGTATGACCAAAAAAGCAATGTCTTTGTCATTTGTTATATAGTTCAAGTTTAAAGTTTATTGGCATAATCAGCAAAGAACATTGCTTTTGCCCATGTACTAATAACATATAAACATGGCAAAACATATTTACAAAGAATTACAGGGTGTCCAAACAGAAAGTATACAGTTTCAGTGTCTATTTATCAAATCCCTACAATGTGCTATCGCAATGAAAATTTGCACATGTTTAGACAAAAGATGTAAGTCTTTTCTGTGACCAATTTTAAGATTATTACCCGGATCATTTTAAGAAAAATGTCAATTTTCTAAAATCACCTTATTTTGTATGTGACGTCATTTTATAGTAATTAACGACGTTTTCACAAAGCAAGTCGCCTTCTGACATTTCACTTCTTGTACTCGTTCTTTGAAACTAACATTTGCACTTGTGTCTTTCCTGATCTTCTAACCTTCTCTTTTGATGTTCCTCAGCAGCATAGACGTATCCGTTGACTTTCGTTTGTACACTAGCGATTCAGATAGCACAATAGAAAGAAATAAACTCAATCCGTCTTTGTGTGTTACTTATCTTTCCTAAACACCGCAGGTGATTTATTGTTTTGAATGATGCATAGTTCGTGCAAGATGTGTCAGGGTCACACATTGAACATAAGGGGTTTGGTGAATTCCTTGAAACAGTTGGATCCACCGCAGTGGTGTGTCATAGCCCGCCCACAGCCTGGATAAAAGTCATTGCGAATTCTTCTTGTGGGGCTATGTGAAATCACTAATATACAACACAAAGCCAACAGACACGTCTGTGCTCATGAAGAACACCAAAAGAGAAGATAAGAATATCAGTTTAGACACATGTGTAAATGTTATCAATAGTTTAAAAGAAGTGCAAGAAGGGAAACGTAAGAAGGGGGCCAACTTCAGAACGTCATAAATTACTGAATAGACGTCACGCGCAAAAATAAGGCAATTTCAGTAAATTTGCATTTTTTTCTAAAAAATAACAAAGTTATAATCTTAAAACTGGTCCTAGAAAGAACTTAGATCTTTTGTCTACACATGTGCAATTTTTCTTTACGATAGCAGAACTCAGAGATTTGATAAATATGCACTGAAACTGTAAACTTTCTTTTTAGACAGCCTGTATATACAAAAATATATACACACAAGAACAAATACAATGACATAATAACAAGTAACATAATATCATTATGAGACGGTAATGATGTTAAGAGTGTTAGTACGCACTGTGCTCAGTAACTGTTTATAAAAAGTAGTATCAATGGATGTGTTAATGTTTTTTTAGACAAATCTAATCACAATCCGAGTCATACAAGGAATGCAATGATTTCAGATCACAACATATCTAGGCGGATGATGAGCGGAAGCTAGTACAAATATATGTTTTTAAAATATCGATTTATTAAAAATCATTAAATGCACAATGTTTACATTAGTAATAAAACTCCGAGCTTGCTTTGTGAATTTAATAGGCAATGATATAGAACTGTCGTTTCACTGGCATTACAACGAGTATTAAACCTTTTTCTCGTTATCTTTGGTTTAATCAACAACATTCTCCAAATTTGTTAAAAATATATGCATATATAATTATGATCCTTTGCTTTTTGTTCAAAATGAGTGAGTGACCTGTGAGCGACTTTGTAGAGTGACTGTGTGAGTTAATTGAGTGAGTTAATGAGTATGTATGGACCTGTGCGTTTGTGGGTATGTGTGGGCATGTTTGTGTGGGTGTTAGGGAGTATGACTGTGTAAGAGTATACGTACCGTGAATAATTGTTACAACATGCTTTGTTTGACGATATACATTACTTTATAAGTAAAAGTAAACTGATTCTGATTCTGGTAACCCTAAGATAAAAGAGGTATAAGTGAACGCATACTAGTATATCTTGATTTTATATTCTTGCAAAATGTGTCACCACTGAACAAATAACAAACTAGATTCGAACACGGTAACTGATAAACACAAAAAAAAAACATATTCATAGGCCAATCTATGTTACGTGAACAAATTGCTAATGTATACGTTACACAATTTGAGGAAACCCTATTAAATTAAGTGAATTAATCATGATAACAATGGCATTTTGGTAAATAAACAATATAAGCGCTAATCGTTACGAGTGTCCCTTGAAACGCCCATTCGCAAACACTTGTCAATGTTTGAACTAATGGATCGGTTTTTTTTCGCATGTGCTGGCTAGATCCGTAAAGTGATTTAATTGACAATTGAGTATGTCATTAACTTTAGAAACTATATTTTAACGTAGTTAATCATAGATATATAACAAAAAACGTTGTGATCAATTGATTACATCTTACAGTGGAGTTTTGTGCAATGGTATAAATACAAGTGAGCATGATCATTTCGTCACTGCCTCCGAACAGTACGTATTGTGAACTAACAGGTATCCTAGCCACAAAAGGTAAGGCGATTTTATCTCTCATACAATTATGTGTGTCTTATTTCTTATTGTTTAGCAGTTTCTAACAAAACTCACATTTTACAATGCCAGAGGATGTGAATACTGCCCTGTGTTCAACGATGTATTACGTGATGCACATTTCGTACCTGATTCGTACCTCTTACGTACTACGTACGAAATGTGCGTCACGTAATTCTTCGTCGAACGCAGGTCTGGTAGCAGATAAAACATTTATGTACTGTTGGTGAATAAATAGCATACATGTATGTTTCAGGGCTAGTATTTATAAAACATCTTAGTAGAAAACTTAGAATTTTCTTCAAATTTTAAAATTTCTTTAAGTGTATTAGCGAAATAATACAATCCAGATTATTAATTTGTACCATAGATCGTATGTATGTATTATGTAGAGAGCTACTATAATCACTAAGAAGCATGTGCTATTCTTCAATTTGCGGGAAATATGGTCAAAATATTTCAGTTTTCCACTAAGATGCCTTATAAATACCAGCCCAGGTTTTATAAAGCTACACAGTTGTATTTGAAAATAAATTATATGAATGTTACAAAAATGCTTTATAAATACCAGCCCTGGTTTTATAAAGCTACATAGTTGTATTTGAAAATGAATTATATGAATGTTGCACAGATGCTTTATAAATACCAGCCCAGGTTTTATGAAGCTACATAGTTGTATTTGAAAATGAATTACATGAATGTTACAAAATGCTTTATAAATACCAGCCCTGGTTTTATAAAGCTACATAGTTGTATTTGAAAATGAATTATAAATGTTACAATGGCACCAATATTGTATTGTAACACTTGGCGATAAAAATTTTTTTTTTGAATATAACCTTTGTACCTGAACATATATTTATTAAACATTGAATAAGTAAATAAAATACGGATTTTGAAAACACTATCATTGTCCGTTTAGTTATAATTCGGACGTTAACGGTAAAGCTTGACAGTTCTATTTGAATGATGGCTTTTAGAAAAGTTTATGTCTGAGTTTGTATCAACTAATACACTGGCAACTGATTAGACTGCTGAAGCTATTCCAACTTGTGCAAGTTTGAAAATTGAACTTCACAATCCCTGAAGCATGACCAACTTTTGCTGCTCTAGAGAGACTAGCAACATACTATTAAAAACTCCAACTATTTTACAACAATAACTGAAAGCAATCCAAAAAGTCCCAAGTGTAATAGTATTTCAGATGCAGAATGAGTAAGAAAATGCTGAATATTTACACAAATATCCTGATTCGTGATTTGTATGGTAACTGAATATTAAAAAAACTGTAGTGGAAAGTATTCAGTAATGATCTAGTAATTATGGATTGATTAGATAGATTTCATAAAGCATACATAATATATTAAAATAGTCGTAATGATAAAACAAATTAATTAGCCGTTAAATGATAAAACATTGGTATTTGCTAACAATGTACATTCTGGTGTGTATTAATACACATTCCAATACCTACAATTTACATCTAAAACATTACAAAGGTATTAAAAATAAACATGTAAAACACCCATAAACATCACATTATCATTTGTATAAAACGTCATTTCCGGTTTTTAAAATCATAAAACAGGTTTTGATGCTGACTCTGGTCACATTCACATTAGACAGTACAATGATTAACGTTTCGTGGTCACTTAGGTTCATGTATTTGACAGGCTACCATGCTACGTTTTGTGCTATTATGACATAATTATCTCCCCCATTTCCCAATTTTGCCATGAAATCACATTCTAGATACATGTAGCAAATTGGTACAAATGGGCACTGGGTCGCACACCTGAATAATCTTCTCAAGTTTGGTCAATATATCATTAATTTATTCCCTATGTATTAGTAAAACAGTGTCATGGTAGTCCGAGGTTATAAAAACACTCATTCTAAATGGGTACAGGTAACCCAAGCAATAATGCCTTATTTCACAAAAACTGAATAAATATGTAGCCTCTACCTCATGCTAGTGTTTCATATTATTTCTTTCGTGACTTAATTTTTTAACCTTAATGACCAATATTCCTACTAGTCCTAAATGGTATCCAGATTCAGTGCAAAACGCGGCCTCTTTCCCTAAATAATGTGCATGCACATAAATGATGCACATAAACTACATATTGAGATTTCGGTCATACTTCAAATGCTTACCTAACAGTAACCCAAGATAAGTTTACTTATCTATAGTTTCTATTTCATAATCGCCACATTTGAAAAAAAGGTCTATAGTCAATCATTTTACTACTAGGTGGGTTAACAATCATGCTATTTGACATACACAAGTTATTTCACTATATTCAACATAAATTGCAAATCTTCTTCGTTTCCAGTTAATAAAACAATAACATCAGCATAGAGTAAAATTCATATTTTTACATTTTCGATAGATATCCATTTACCGACAGCATTTATTGTAATGGCCAAATCGAGAGATGGTGAATGATCAATAGTACTTCTGTTTTTTTTTCTGAAGACATTTTGTTCATCAACAATAATATGCTGCTCTGCCCACATGGACAGTTAATCATTTAAGATCGAACACTTATACTTAACAAATATCTATAATTCCCCGTTAATTATGTATGTTCCATTTGTATTTCACAAAGACCTTTTATTCTCCGTCATCAAACTGTTTCAATTATAATTATATTGCACCAATATTTCTCTAATTCTACGTTTATATGTGTTATATTTTATTTTCAGTTTCAAAATGAAGCTTCTTATCCTTGTCCTTTTTGCTGTCATCAGCATGGTTGCTGCTCAAGGCGGATATAGTGGTGGGTATGGTGGCGGACATGGTGGCGGTTCATACGGTAGGTACGGCGGACACTATGGCAGACATGGTGGCGGAGGTAGTGGTTATGGAGGGTATGGTAGTGGATCCAGCGGTTACGGAGGTTATAGTGGTGGACACAGCGGTTACGGAGGTTATAGTGGTGGACACAGCGGAAGGTATAGTAGCGGATACGGCGGTCATGGAGGGTCTAGTGGCGGATACGGTGGTTATGGAGGGTCTAGTGGCGGATACGGCGGTCATGGAGGGTCTAGAGGAGGATACGGTGGTTATGGAGGACATAGGGGTGGACAAGGCGGTCATGGACATCATGGACGTTATTAGTAATGTATGGTACGGTCAATTGTCATTCTTTCGGGAGTTTTGTGTTAGTTTGTGTTTTGGAAATTATATAGTTTTAGTAAACCGACGCTCAATTTTCTGTTTTATGTATACTCGTGATCGTGTGATGTCATTATAATTAAGAAGTCTAAAATGTACATATACATATGTTGTAATGTGTCACTGACCATGGTATATGAACAATACATATTGTAACGCACTTTGTATTGTTTTGAGCATTTTAATCGGATAAAATGGCAGTGTGAAACCTTATCCACTATCCCACATTTGAATCCAGAAATTAATAAAAAGTGCAATGTTTATAAACACAATATTATTAAAACAGATGACTGACTTGAATAAACGAGTCATTTGGTGAGTATACTGCCTTGTTCATTAGGTATTGATTTTATACAATTGAAATGTTGATAACAACAAGAAACAGTATCTTTGATATAACATTATTCATATACAAGTAACAAATCTAAACACACGAACTGCGTGTAGGTAGTATTAATGTTGTGTTGTTATTATTGCATTATTAATGTACAATGAATCTTTCAAATCCCAAGAGTACATAATTAACAAATTTAAGTTTTATAAAACTGCTATTTTTTGTAGAACCCCGATACGAACAGAAACAGATGACATTGTAGATCAGCCATATATGTTTGGTATGCAATACAAACAAAGCGGAATATTGTTGTTTATCTGTACAAAATGTTAAATAAAATTGCATATTATTTCTTGTTTATCTCGTTTTTTCCTACTCGAATGCATATGAAAAGAAGAACGCATTAATACACTGGCGAAGGTACCAAATGTCTGTCAGTCTTAAATGGGTTGTTCTGATCAAGGGTATGTCGCGTCACGAATAGGGAGTGTCGTTTTTTACAATGCATTTGAAAATGTCGTTTGTGATCAATCATTTCCTAATGACATACGGTTGGTCTCGCAAATGTTTCAAAACATCACACAGAGACAGTGTTGTCCTAGGCTGGTATTTATAAAGCATTATAACTTAAGTCCAAACTTTGGGATGCACATATATCCTGCACATAAACTCTTTGTAAATAATTATAATATTCTGGCTTATATTATTTAGATGATACGCTAAAAGACATTTGAAGATTTTAAAAAGTTCTTAGTTAAGATACTTCATAGATACAGGCCCTTGTTCGCACAATATATGATAAAAAAAATCGGACATGGAGGGCAACACTGAACAGAAACAGCAGACTACGAAAGGCATAGAAGTATATAATATTAGTATATAAATTGCTAGCTCTAGTTGAAAGTGGTCCCGGTCAAATTGACGTATACTGTAGACTGAATACAAAGTCGGACAGGGTAGGCATCACTCAACTTAACCAGCCGAGCATAGAAAACACAATAAACATCACTACCACAATTGCATGGCCAAATGTATACATGCCTCTTTGAAAGAATAAAGGAACCTTATGTTTGACGACAAAGTTGCAAAAGGACATATACAAACAAAACACAGTTTTCTTAAAAGGCACTGGGACAAAACTGCTTTTGTATTTTTTTCTTCTTCTATTTTATTACTATAAAATGGACTACATATACATAACAGAAGGTAGACTGTATGACTTCAACCTTGGTACGGATAGCGCCGAGTGTCACTGGGAGCTCAAACGTTTAATGGTGCACCAAACAAAACACTCAACTGACCCAACTAACAACCGTATGAAACATGACAGTATGAATAAAAAATTCCGCCAAGCAATGCCCAATCCAAAATGTCATAGCAACAGGTTATAAAATAATTCAACACATGAAACATATATTAACAGTGCCCATAGAGTAGCACGTAAAACAGCTGTACTCAATGAACTATCAAAATTCAGAGCAACAAGAGAACAATTCATTTAATGGCACGACAAAACAATGTTATATACAAGTCAAATAGTTTTCCTCGGCCAGACCAGTATTTACAAAAGTAACTTAAGAAATAATGAATGTGTACATGTGTTTTGTCGTAGAATAAAGCGCAGTCACTAATTTGGATGCGCACCTGAACAAGCTTTATTATAGATAAAACACAGGTACATGTTTATTAATTCGATTCTAATATAGCCAATATTCCGCACTGGATATTACAAAAAGATGTTATAACAATAGCACTAAGTTCTTCATCGAACGGCTTTTTTACAGTTGTCAGTCGTTGCTGTATTTTATCGATAATTCGTGCACATCATGATTTCCTCTATGTGTATATGGCTGAAACCGCTTGTTGGTTAGAATACCGGTAATCCTACCTAATCAACGTGGAAACACTCGATAAATTATTTTGGCCTAACAATTATCAAACATTCTACATCAATAGTAACAAAGCAGACCCCCTGTCGTAATTCAAACATTGATACCATTTACAGCAGAGGATTGGCGAATTCGTGAAGATGTGTCTAGACGGTACATCTCCAGAAACTGTGTGGTAGAAGTATACTACATGTAACTACACAGTAAATTTTTAAACCAGAATGTACTGTCTAGACCCACCTTAAGTCAGACTGACACATTAGCCAATCAGGCATTGACATGTGGTCATGTGCTCCTCCATAGTCAATTTTATTTTGGCATTCCAATATACCCTCGGCCTCTAGGCCGAGGATAATAAGCACCAACCCTTGCAATCCGGAAACGCTTCGGTTAAGAAGCGACAGTGTTGTTCTGGCAACAGTACATCACACCAAGTGCGTTCAGTCAACAGTAACAGTAAATCAAGTCAAACTATTGTTGTTCTGGCATTGCACGAACACATTGGCCTCGATAGAAAGAATATTTTTCTATTGAAGGTAACAATAAATTAAGCAAATTATTCCTGTTCTGACATGTATACTCACATACATTTTGAAACTGAAAGCGAACTTGTTAGTGGCTCTTAGTTGGTTTCTTAGTTGTGACAAAGAGTAATTAAATCATTGTTGATTTAACTGGGACCCCTGTCGTGCAGAGCTAGCAATTTGTAGTTATCTTTAACTACCTCCTTCATAATAATATGCTAAATCAAGAAACAATGCAGTGCGTTATTCACTGTGAGTTACAGTAAATAGGCTTACAAATATTTTTTTCTGTGAATACAGATGATGCGTACGTTCTTTCATGCGTGTACTATGGGCTTTCGCCGCTTCGGTATCTATTTTGATTGTCAGGACATTACAGCATTTATTGCACTGTATTCTGCCTGCTACCGTTTTCGAAAATGGCATGAACGCTGTTTATGTTGGATGCTACTGTGTGTGTTGTCATTATTTTTTATGAATTGTGGTCGTCCTCTTGGCCAACACTTACTCCAGTAATGTTTGTGAAGTGTGGTTTTCCTTGTGGCCGACACATGCTCAGGTAATGTTTGTGAAGTGAAGTTGTCCTTGTGGTCAACACTTCCTCAGGTAATGTTTGTGAAGTGCGGTTGTCCTTGTGGCCGACACTTGCTCAGGTAATGTTTGTGAAGTGTGGTTGTCCTTGTGGCCAACACTTGCTTAGGTAATGTTTGTGAAGTGTGGTCGTCCTTGTGGCCAACACTTGCTCAGGTAATGTTTGTGAAGTATGGTTGTCCTTGTGGCCAACACTTGCTAAGGTAATGTTTGTGAACTGTGGTCGTCCTTGTGGCCAACACTTACTCCAGTAATGTTTGTGAAGTGTGGTTTTCCTTGTGGCCAACACTTGCTAAGGTAATGTTTATGAATTGTGGTCGTCCTCTTGGCCAACACTTACTCCAGTAATGTTTGTGAAGTGTGGTTTTCCTTGTGGCCGACACATGCTCAGGTAATGTTTGTGAAGTGAAGTTGTCCTTGTGGTCAACACTTCCTCAGGTAATGTTTGTGAAGTGCGGTTGTCCTTGTGGCCGACACTTGCTCAGGTAATGTTTGTGAAGTGTGGTTGTCCTTGTGGCCAACACTTGCTAAGGTAATGTTTATGAATTGTGGTCGTCCTCTTGGCCAACACTTACTCCAGTAATGTTTGTGAAGTGTGGTTTTCCTTGTGGCCGACACATGCTCAGGTAATGTTTGTGAAGTGAAGTTGTCCTTGTGGTCAACACTTCCTCAGGTAATGTTTGTGAAGTGCGGTTGTCCTTGTGGCCGACACTTGCTCAGGTAATGTTTGTGAAGTGTGGTTGTCCTTGTGGCCAACACTTGCTTAGGTAATGTTTGTGAATTGTGGTCGTCCTTGTGGCCAACACTTGCTCAGGTAATGTTTGTGAAGTATGGTTGTCCTTATGGCCAACACTTGCTAAGGTAATGTTTGTGAACTGTGGTCGTCCTTGTGGCCAACACTTGCCCAGGTAAGGTTTGCCTGACAGTCGGGGTAGAGTGACTTCTTCTGTAGCCGTTTTTATGTTGATTTGTATGATAAGATAAGATAAGTTTATCTTTCCAAATTCTGGCCCCTTGTTGGTATATACACTGAGCGGCTTTGAAAACGCAACACTAATGAAAACCAAGATAACTTTAGTATTTATAAATATTTCTCAATGAAATGATGTTTGCCTTTAATTTGCTACTCGTGGATTGTAACTCGATGTCCTTTCCATGAAAATTCACTACAATAGTGCATCGAACCATGGGACAGAAAAACACAAAAAGTGTACTAGCGGGTTAATGCTAATTATTTTAATTTATATTTGTAAATACATACATGCATACTTATAAGCTACATAAGTGTGTATGTTGCGGTTTAAAAGCCGCTCAGTGAAAGTTTTGATATGTATACAAAGTGTCTGAACGTATACAACTAAGAACAAACATAAATAAAATCATAACTAGATGTTATACATAATAACAACTAAAAAGAACATTGATAATATGTAAAAACAACAGCATAAACAGTTGATCTAACAAAAAGCTTTTAGGGATTTTTGATATTTCAAACTTGTCGAGATGTTCTGCCCGTATTTATATTGAACAGAAAGGTAGCAAAATTAGTTATAACATCATGATTTTCTGACGACATAAGCCATATAAATTTCTGATTATTAGACATAATTTCAAAATATTTATTTATATAATTTATTTTGTATGTTTGTCGATATAACTTTTACTATGTAAATTGGATTTTTTTGTTTCTGCTTTTCTCCTTGTGTGCTATGTTGATTCTAATGAATGCTACTTTCTTGACCAATTTCCTATTACCTTTTTGGTAGCTCCATTCTCTCTTAAAGTAAAGTATGAACACAGGAACGCTAAACGTATATCTTGAATTTCTATTCTTCCATTCTTCCAAACATTTGTCAGCAAGGATACTAGTTCACTGTAACAAACATTAACTAAATACGAGCACGGTAACTCAAAATATAAAACACCACATGCACTGCCCTCAAAAAGCTCATTCAAACTTCTAAGATTATATGATTTTCTTAAATTGACAAACACCAGTGTAAAATGTAGAAGTTTTATTGCAGCTAGATCTCAACATAGTGTTCATGAAATATAATTATACGTGGGTAGATCCAAAAGTAATGTCACTGGTGCTGTAAAATCGTGCATAATGTAAATAAAACAACGCAATTTTACACGCAGCTACATTAATCTATTTCCAATAAAATGGCCAAATTTCATGACAATGCAATTATTTGTTATTGATATAAATATGTACATAGGAAGCCTACTAACGGACATCGCCGCAAGTTTATGACGTTAACGACGTCGTAAACAAAATATGACGCTATTTACATCATTCCTTTTCACAGTATCGTCATTGATGTTCTATATACAGCGCTCATGTCTGTTCACCCATTTTTAAAGCACATTTACATACCAGAGTCTTTATGTGGTGAGGAAAACACATTGTTATAGGCCTGTCTTGATTCAGAGTCATTGAAATACACACATGTCTCATCAACTGTAATTACACTGTATACGATGGAAAAATAACGTTATTTTCGTGTACGGCGACATGACGTCAGTGGTATATTTTGAATGTCTATATTATGCTATTTTAAAATTCAAACAATATGACACAAATGATATTTATCAGAATTGAATTGAATTACATTTGATATAAATCTTTTTGACGCATGACAACAAAAAAACTCACTAGGGAACAGTGATATTACTTTTGGATCTACCCACGTATATATCTAAGCACGTGAGTCAATTATTACTACAATGACATGTTGTTTGAAAAAAATATTATAATCGCTATTCATCATGAGCGGCTATTCAATCACTGAATGTGGTATGTAAAACACACTTTTGAAAAAACCTGTCAAGGTTGCACTAATGGATCAGTTTCTTAGACCCATACCAGGATTTAATTGATACTTGTGCATGTCATTAATTTAAGAATCTCTTTTTTTAACGTAGTTAATCATAGATATATAACCAAAAAAACACGATGTGATAAATGGATTCCATTTGTCAACGTTGATGCATCTAACCACTGTGCGTTTTTTTGCAATGGTATAAATACAAGTGCAAACGATCAGCTCATTATTGCCTCCAGA
Organism: Spisula solida; assembly: GCA_947247005.1. Classification (NCBI taxonomy): domain Eukaryota; kingdom Metazoa; phylum Mollusca; class Bivalvia; order Venerida; family Mactridae; genus Spisula; species Spisula solida. The sequence continues at coordinate 57,223,267 of OX365948.1, read as the reverse complement.
AACAATACGTATTTCGAACTAACAGGTATCCTAGCCACTAAAGGTAAGGCGATATTATCCATTAAACAATTATGCGTGTCTTATTGCAAACTGTTGTTTAAAAGTTTCAAACAAAACTCACATTTTGCAATCTTAGAGGAAGGTGATTTAATTTTATTCCTGGTGTATTATTTTTGAATATAAGATTATGTTTGAAAATTCCTAACAAATCGTACATGTTATAGTTGAATCCTCAAGCCACGATCGGCGAGCACATTACATACCTTTCTGTTACTGGTTTTAAAAGCTACATAGTTGTATTTAAAATGAATTTGGCATAAGTTTACAATGGCACAAATATTGCATTGTGACAAGTGCCACTTTGGCGATAAAAAACTAATTAAATTTGAATATACCTTTTGTATCTATTTAACATTGGATAAGTTGATAAAATGCGGATTTTGAAACCACTATCAGTGTTCCTTTAGTTACAATTCAGACGGTTAAGCTTGATAATTCTATCTGAATGATGGCTTTTTGAAAAGTTTAAGTCTGAGTTTATGATCCAATGGTCAATGCTAAGACTGCTTTAGCTGTTCCGTCTTGTGCAAGGTTGCATATCAAACTTCACAATATCTGAACCATGTTCGACCTTTTGTTGATCAAGCTGACGAATGCGACAGGTTGCCTGAATATCGAGTCGAACTTTTGTCACAATTTTTGTTTCATCATTTGTTTGTGCTTTAATCCTTGAAATAGAGCCTTACACGATTTACAGCGTGTTAACACTCAAATACACTTTATTAAACCAAACAGAACCAATCAAAGAATGACTTTGTTATTGTTAATATTCATTATTTCGTGTTCGTTTTCATATTTACCATTGTGACTTGTACTTACGGTCTATGATATTTTCTTTTTTGCATGTTCCTTTTTTGACTTTCGTGCTCTGTTCTTTCTGCGATTTTCCATGTCCGTTTTGTCATTAAAGTCACATTATCTCTCCCAAAAAAACTTTTTTCTCTATCATCCAGTAAATAGGCTAAATACAATGAGTTAGGATGTTTTTCATTTAGTAAAATGTGTGGATGACAAAATACTTATTAAACAAGAGTTGCTCCCCTTAGACTTTAAATTATGCATTAATTTGTTAACATTTCGTTATTGTGTTTAAAAACCAACTGGAAGCTTTATTTCATGGTCTTCCATCATTTTATGGTGTTTTTCAACTTTGGGGCTGAACTAAAGTGCTCAAAATGCATAATTTTGCAGATAGGTTGCCAAATAATTGCTTTTAGGAAATAGACATTTAAGGGATAATTGGACTTTAATTGTTGAAAATCTTTTTATTCCAGGCCCCAATTCCACGAAAAAACTTAAATTATTGCTCAGCTGAGACTGCTATTTTGAATTTATTATATGACTACAATTATAGTCTTGTGATGTTGATTGCTACCAGAAACTGTGTATTTATTGCTAAATAATGATTTAGTAGGTGAGTTTTGTATGAAATGCTCATGGAAATCCAACAGTAATGAACAATCAAGCACTTTGTGCTTGAGCTTGTTATAACAGACTTAAGTTTTTACCTTAGACGTTTATAACTGTAAAGTACTATTTTCTGTAAAAATCGGACTTATTATGTATTGCATGTATACATGAAAGTCATTTAACCAACACAATATGTTTTTAAAATAGCAGTCTCAGCTGAGCAATAACTTAAGTTTTTTCGTGGAATTGGGGCCTGTTCCGGTTAGGTTGGACTGACTGATACGGCATGTTATTGAAATGTCGAGTAGTGTCTCTGTCACTATTCCTTTTCGTTTTAGTACTAAGTGATAGTTATAACACATTATTTAATGCTAACGAGTGGTTTACCGCGGAATATCAGTGAATTATAATCCGATAATTTCACTGGCGATAATTTCACACGATAATTTCACTCAAACGGACTACATTTTGTACATTTGAAATCCCCTTGGAGCGCCCCAATTTTTATTTATTAAGCCTATTGACGTCCAAACTCAAAATGATACTGTCTGCCCTGAACACTCAGTGGATAGCTCACAAAATCACTAATTTGGAGGCAATGCAGCCAAATAATAATGATGTATTGTATCGGTAGTAATTTAAATTATGCAGTAAGTATTTTGAATAAAACTTAATACATGGTCATAATCAAAAATGAACTCGGAATAGTTTATTACTCAAATGATTAACGGTTAGTTTGCTTACAGTGGCTGCTGTATTAGATTATCTTGATAGCGTATGTATACAGAATGAAAAAGTCGTTTTCTTCCATCAGACATACACTTTATAATCAAAGTCAATAATGTTTACTTAAACTACAAATAAGTGAACAATATAAGTGGAAATTATGTCGGAAAACGACTGTTTTATGGTAAACTATATGATCGTACGTCAGCGCGCGCTTTGAAAATGACGTCACGTCTGTTATGAGCAATATCTTAATAAATATTCTTTAAACCGCCAAAAATCGGCGTTTTCATGGGTGTAAAATGTAGGTTATATTCGAATGTACTTCAGTTCTTTCAATTCAATTTCTTGTATCCAATTTATGTGTTTGTCACGTAAAACCTAAGACTATTTTGATAATTATGTACTAAAACTAGAATGTTCTTTTTGAACTTTGCATTACTTATTTAAGTCGATGTTCGATCGTGTTTAACTTATATTCAACACTCTAGACATCTCACTTCGGATGGAATTAAGCGTTTTATTCTGACTGATTTCACATTAAATTGAAAACTTAATATAAGAACATAAAAAGCTTCGTGGCATACAACAATTCTGACTTTTAGTCTACAGTGTGGTAATTGCTAAATACGTATGCTGGACCTTTTTTTACTATGGGATGATTTATATTTCACAAATAGCTTTAATTCTCCGTTAATTATGTATGTTACATTTATATTTCTCCAATATCTTTAATTTGACGTTTATTGTTTATGATAAGATAAGATAATGTTTTATTTCCAATTTGGGCCCACATATTGGCATACAATTTTGACTACATGGCATAAAGTTTCAAAATACAAATGTATGTATTAACTATCATAAACAACAACAAAGCGAAATAAAAACAACGACCTAAAGCTAAATTCTAACGCAGACTAAATCATCTAGCATATCAATCAGCATTATAACAGCCAAATAAACAGCAATTAAGGATTGACAAATGACTAGTTCATATATTACTTATGTTATATTTCTCCAATATCTTTAATTCTCCGTTAATTAGTTAATATGTTACATTTATATTTCATTAATCTCTTTAATTCTCCGTTGCATATTTAAGTTACATTTATAATTCATCAAGATCTTTATTTCTTCGTTAAATATGTACGTTGCAAATCAATTCACATTTCACAAATATCTTTAATTATCCAATTATTGTTTTTGTTTCGTTTATATTTAACCAATATCTTTAATTCTTCGTTAATGTTTTGTGTTACGTTTATATTTCACCAATATCTATAATTCTTCGATAATAATTTAACATGTTACATTTGTATTTCTACTCTATCTTTACTTCTCCGTTGCGTATTTTATGTTTCATTTATATTTCATCAATATCTTTAATTATCCGTTAATTATTAATGATACATTTAAAGTTCACCTAGATCTTTATTTCTCCGTTAATATTTAGGTTGCATTAATTTCATAGTTCACCAATATCTTTTATTATCCGATTATTGGTTTTTTTTCACCAATATATTTAATTCTCCGTTAATTATGTATGCTTTATTTATATTTGATCATAAACCTTTAATTCCCCGTAAATGAATTTTGTTCTATCTTAAATATATTTCACCAATATACCTCTAATATTTCGTTAACTATTTCTGTTAAATTTATCTTTCAGTTTCAAAATGAAGCTCCTCATCCTTGTCCTTTTTGCTGTCATCAGCTATGTGGCTGCTCAAAGTTATGGAAGTTACGGTGGGTACGGACATGGCGGACACCATGGCGGACATGGTAGTAGTTACGGTGGGTATGGAGGGTATGGTGGCGGAGGCGGATACGGCGGTTATGGGGGTTATGGTCGCGGATACGGCAGTGGTTATGGAGGATATGGCAGCGGATACGGCGGCAGACATGGAGGATATAGTAGTGGATACGGCGGTTATGGACATGGACATCATAGACGTTATTAGTGATTTATGGTGAGGTTAATCGTTTTATATTTGGGAGACTAAGTGTTTAACATTTGTTTTTTGACAAGTTTAGCAATTCTATTATGAAATTTCATGTGAGTACATGAGTACACATGGCTATCTAAACAGATGGCTGACCTGGGTAACCGAATAGTCAAGTTATATGTGTATGCTGCCTAGTTAATAAAGTGTTAATTTTGCCTGCTTAATTCCATTAAAATGTTGACAAAATAATAAAACACATATTTTAATATTATATTGTTTATATACCAGTAAAACTGCTAAATAAACGTACTGTGCGTATCATTGCTATACTGTAAATATTGTGTTACTATCCTACTATAAATGTTCAAATCTCAAGAGTACAAAATTATCATATTTATAAAACTGATATTTTTTGTAGAACCCCGATACGAACAAAAAAAGATGATAGTGTGGATCAGCGGCATTATTTGGTATGCAATGCAAATAAAATGGAATGCTGTTGTTTATCTGTAAGAATTCAAATAAAATAACACCTATCTTATATCTTGTTTATCTCATTATTGTATGCATATGAAACGAAGAATGATTCGTATTAGTCAACACTATTGACCTGTCGCTAATTAATCTCCGTGTGTTTTCGTTTTTGTACAGTAAGAATGTTTTGATGAGTTAAAATAACAACTCTGATTGGACAACGGATAAACATGGATATTCATGGGTGACAAGTTAATAGTGACAGGTAATAGCATACATTAGTATTAGAAGATCGTTTACAAGTTACGTATATTATTACTAGTTTATAATCACGAGAAAGCTTCGTGTTTCGAACAAGAAACCGATACATTACATAACTTTTTACACACAACGCGTACACAAAGGCGTGTTACATATGATGGCGGATTTGTGTTCAAGAGGACTACATCCTTAAGCCTGGTAGATCAAGGCAAACGAAAAGCGATATGTTAACAGTAGGTTGAATCCTCAGTTTCATAGCCCAGCAGTCACTTTAAGTTTCTTCTTTGTGATAGATTCAAACAATAATAGTAACAACAGTTAAAACACACACAAATATTTGATATAAATTTGGTAAGTAAGTAAGTAGGTAGGTAGGTAACGACTTTATTTATAGTAGATAACATATTTGGTGTTACACCAATTTTCAATATTGTCTACATTATCAACATATATTCACTTAACAAATCTTATAAGTGTGCACGTATTTTACCGTATAACTGTTTTATCTATGAATATTTCTGCATGAAGTATATGCTGTTGAATAACATAATATTGGATGAATAAAGTGTTCTGCAAATTAAATACAGCGATTCAATGAACCATGAGACAACACAACACGTAGAATGCATGAGACATTGACGGGTAGAAGCAAATTATTTTCACGTGTGGTAAATTTCAATTTTAGATATATCGTCAAATTAAAAGCACCCAAAATAATGCGATTTTTCACCCGGCAACATGGTGGTTTTTAACTTTTAAAATACATTTTGAATGTTATGGTCAAGGGGAGGTAACCCGACAGAATGCCCTTTTAAGGCAAAACTGGACAGTTATAAACCGGCGTTGGGCTTTATTCTTATCATTGTTTTCTTTATTCTTGTATCCGCGATAAGTACAAACACTTTAACACGAACTTAAAGAGGGCATATAGTTGCATTAACAACATGACAAACACTGATGAACACACGACAAAAATGTGTGACATTAGCGTTTTGACTGAGCTACGGGTAAATACATGTATGTACATGTACACTTTTAAGGTTTGTTAAGTGTACATTCATTACCAAATAATATACAAAGACATGTATGAAGAAAATAAATTCGTATGATTTATTAAGTAAACATAACATTATATGATACAGATGTATTGTTCAAAACATCAAAATTAAATTAATTATTGTTCACATACAAAATCAATTTCAACTGTGTGCAGAAGGATAATAAAATATGTATATACAGTCAACTCTCGTTATCTCGAATTTCACGGGACCGTGGAAATTACTTCGACATAACGAAAATTCGAGATAGAATTTTCGGCATCGAAGTTGCAAGTTTTCCAGTTTCTGTCATTTTACGCCGCCATATTGTTACGGTCGTAAGAACGACATATTCGTGAGAATTGCTTGTAGTGATATTCATGTACATGTAATCCTCCTCGAGAAAATGCATTTTATTTTAATTATTATTTTTACAAACAATTGTTCGAGATGACATGTTTAATTGTCTATTAATGTTAGTACGTAACACGAAGTTTTACGAAAATCGGGACTTGAAAAAAACTTTCGAGATAACGAGAGTTGACTGTACATTATAAACCAAACATTGTATCACTGTGACTGTGATCTATTGGCTAGGGGCATTACATGGCGGGAAACCTTTAGTTTATACTAATTTATTTAAGGTCGATTGTTTTTCAAACGTATATTAGTCACTCTCGACACCTCATTCCTCATGTTATCCATCGCCATGAGGGTATGAGAGAAGAGGAGCCACTTTTACTTTAATGCTGAGCGTCTAGCAAGGTAATTTCTGGTTTCATTTTTATTTCGTCTTTGGTATGGCGCGGCCAGGGATCCAACCCGAGACCTCCCGCACTCGAAGCGAACGCTCAACCACTAGGCTATTGAGGAAACCTTTATTTACAATGTCCTGTTCCATAAGGTTGTCTGTGGGGGTAAGTATTTAGTTTGGTGCACCGTTATATGTAGTGTAATTTTCTTTTAAAAACTTCGTTCATTATTCAAAGATAGATCAAAAGATAGAAAATACAGTTCCTTGCGTAATATCAATCTCAGTTATTGCCGTTACCGAACATGCACAACAAGGATTTGATATTAAATGTTACTTTGTGACTTTTGTGCCCATCTGCAATTTCGTTTTCCAGCATAAGGCTGCTCCGATTCCTTCAAAAAGTTTGTTCTCAATGTTTAAGTTTCAATAGTTTATCTTTCTGTCGTCAGAAGAATGAAAAAAAATCAGGGTAAATTCCAGATGGTTCTACCAGTGTTCTAATTTTACTGGTATAAAAAGAAGCTATTAGATTAAGAAATTGAAATTATACACTGCCCATAGCTCAGATAAAATTAAGTATGAATTTAAATTTTGAGAACGAACTTTTTTAACACCCTGTATACTGTTTCTGGTGAGTGTTGCTTTGTAGGTTACCCTTGTGATATGTAGTCGACCCTTTGATTCGTTCGTGTCTGCTCGCTCGAAGCAGCAGGCCGTCAGAGGAGTGGGATTTCGTGGTTTTATACATGTTCAGAATTTCGTGCCTTGCTGTTTCTCTTGGGTGCTGCCTTCCCCGTTTTTATCTTTTTGCTGCTTCGCCACAGGAGTCCGTCGTCAACAAAATAATTCCCAAATTAGCTTCGTGTAGACTTATTTTGTCATGTGACTTTGTTATCATCGTGTATTTTATAAGGGAAGGAATTGATGTGCGGTCTTGGAAATATCAACTTTGCGCCGTGATCTCCCCTTATATTTATATAGAATATGGTAACCAGTGTATAGAGCTTAATAGAGAAACAGTTTTCAATTGATTGGCATATGAATATAAATTATATTATTAGTAGAATTGGTAGTTTTAATTCAATTCCAACATGTTATGTTTGTGATGTTAATAAAAGTTAACAAGTTCAATAAATGATTGTGCAATGTATCCAAGGAGAATTTTATTAAAATTTAAAAAAAATCCTTTAGTGTATGAACTAAATAATTCAATCCAGATTATTTATTATTTACGTAAATGTTATGCATTGGGTAGAGAGCTACTATAATCACTTAGGAAACATGGTATATAGCGGGGAATAAAGTTATTGTTCTATTCTGTTTATCACAAAATGTTTACTTAAGTAAAATGTTTACGTTTTCCACTGAGATGCCTTATAAATACCAGCACAGAATAGTTCTGCTGAGAGCAACAATAATCACTTAGGAAACGTGGGCTGTTCTTCAATCTGCGGGGAATACGTTTAATATCACAAATGTCTACTTCAGTAAAATATTTACGTTTTCCACTGAGATGCCTTATAAATACCAGCACAGAGCTGTTCTGCTGAGAGCTAATATTGAAATACTTCCTGTTCATACAATTCCGCTTTGAAGTGAGCTATAAAAATACCACATTTAATTGATGACATCGTGATAATTGTTTTATCCTCTTCTTAAACTTAAACACGAACTGTAAATATGCTTTGTAATAAGCAGAGGCACTCGTACACTTTAAACCAACCAAAACACAATTATAAAATATAATGACACATTTGGTGTTAGCATATAAAAAAATACTTCTGAATAAATTTAAATATTTATACGCTAAAGGTTTAAACTTTAATTATATCATTTTTTATTATTTCTGATTTTATGTTAAATTATTTATAATTTCTGAATTTTATGTTAAAATATTTTAGTATGTTGGGTTTTATGTTAAAATATTTGATTATTTCTTGTTTTATGTTACATTATTTCAATAGTTCTGGTTTTATATTACTGGGTCTTGCTTATTTGAACAGTGTTGTTTGTAAACCTTTAATGTAAATACATTTTGTGAAGCAGGTTATTTTCTATATACCTATAATATTATGATTAACGACTGTGTGTATGTTTGCTTTACACATATATGTTTTCAAGAAATGTACATATGTTGATTGGTGATTTGCCTTTATGTATATGCCTCTCATATATTCATGTCGTGTATTGCCATTTCTAAACGGACTATGCATCTTTCTCCGATTAACACTCTTGCTCTGTATGCCCCATACACTCAACCTTTTTCTTTCTGTTCTGCAGCTTTAGTAAATATCGCGGATGTTCTTTCTAACGTTGCTATGCATATTTCGTTCTTCGTCTTTTCAATACCCACATTACTTCCGTGATATGCCATCCCGCTCTCTAACCACTCCATCTTTCTCTCTTGTTTATTATTACTCTATTGTCACATCGTTATGCGTGTACACGCACTCACTCATTTGCATTTATGTTGCTAAATAGTGTCATTTTGTTGTGTCATTGTATAAATTGTGTATTGTATATTGATGTTCTCGTGGGCAATGTGGCCTTTTGAATTCGAAATAAACTTCTTCTTCTATATTAAATTATTTCATTATATCTGGTCTTATGTTGAATCATTTTATTGTTTCTGGTTTTATGTTGAATTATTTTTTTTTCTGATTTTAAGTTAAATTGTTTTATTATTTCTGATTTTATGTTATTTTTTTATTATTTCTGATTTTATATTAAACTATGTTATTATTTCTGGTTTTATGTTGAATTATTTTATCATTTCTCGTTTATGGAATCGTTTTAAGTTGTAATAAACATGGTAATTTGAATATGATATCAGTGATTTGGGTTTATATCCCACTCACAAAATTTCAGTCATTTCGCCATTGTTCCACATAGGTCCGGATGTAGCGAATCTCATGTAAATGCGGGCGCAATCGAAATAGTTTCGATAAAGTTAACACAAATTATGTTCGAGATAAAAAGTACGAGACGAAAATGGCAGAACAAATAATGATAACGAATTGGAAACAAACGAACAAGACACATAATAATTCATAGTTACATGGTACCTACCTTTATAAGTGGCGTCACGCTCTGCAATAAACAATCATTTAAACGTACGTCATTGTTTATTCTGGCCAATTGATAGATTTGTTCGTTGCTTAAATTTAATCACATAATTGACAATGATATAATTGTCAATCAGTCAAACACGTGTCGTGCAAGTCATTTCTCCTTTGGTGGTTTAATTTTTGTATATAAGTTCACAACATAACTGTTATATCATCAGTCGCCGGAAAAAAGAACGCTTGTTTAATACACTTCGGGGCATCAATAAAGGTGAGTTAAACTTTATTAGCGACTGCCAATCGTATAAATATTATATGTGTGATATTTCTTTTTACATTTATTAAACGAGTCTTTTTAACAGCTGTGTGTTGGCCATTGTGCCTTACATATTTTAAACTTTGTATAGGTCATTCAACGTGGGAATGCCACTTTTTCTTTTTAGATTTCTGACAGCTGAAACTAGGCATTGTAGTCGTTTTACTGTGGGAACTGGGTCAATCAGCTAGGTTATTCAGCTTTTTGATTGCGCAAACTAATTTATTCTACTTTTTGACAACTTGGACATGAGCGGATTTTACTTGTTTAGTTGGGCATTGTGCCTTGTATTTTTAATGTTGTCTGTGCTCGGCTAGTTAGGTTGAGTGCTGCATTCCCTGTCTGATTTAATATTATGTTTTTTTCTAAAACTATTTTCCTTTTGTTGATAACCATCGGGAATCAGTTTTACGGCTGTATAGTTACACCATTTACGGTCACTGTGAGTCTTTGACTTCTTAGGACGTTTGCTGCCTTCCCTGTCCGATTATTTTTATTACTTTGTCGAATGTTTCGGCATCGGAACTTGACATTTCTGAAATATTTATAATATTTCCCGCTATATCTGGCCGTGTGGTCTGCAAAGTATCTGGAAGTGCCAAGAAGCTGTGTATCTGTGCTATACACCGGGCACATTACAGAACCAGACTGTCTATTCGAAATAAGAGCTAGGCGCACCTCTGCGACGCCGGACATGCCTGTATCTAATGTCTCTCTCTCCCTTCGGGGGCTTTCTCTCAGTCTGTCACTCTAGTAAGAGCATGCTGTATCTGCACTGGTAGAGGATGCACCTGCGCCCTTGTGGCTGCAACATGGGTAAAGTGCCTTTGAATGTGTGTTCGTATGAAAAGGGCGCTATATAAATCTGGTATATTTATTTATTTTTTAGTTCTAACTATTCAAAACAAATCAGGGCATTGTGTCGTTCGACGGAATTGATTCTACCTTAGTGATCACATCGGTCGATGATCAAGGCAAGCATCGGCTTTTCTTATTCTGCAGTACCAGAACGAGCATTCAGAAATAATAAATTAGCAAAACTTTGGGTAGACCGGACAAGACTTACGCATGATAGCGGGAAACATGAATGAATTACTGACAATAAATACCTGACAAGTTGATTAAACACCTTCATTATTATTATTATTATTTGTTTCAGATTAAATATGAACGTCTTTATAACGTCGTTATTCGTCACTGTGTGCATAGCTACAGTCACTGCACAGTTTGGTGGTTCTAGGCACCATGGTGGACATGGAGGAGCCCATGGATCTCACGGCGGATACGGCGGATATAGACGTGGTGGTCATGGCGGATACGGCGTTGGTAGTTATGGAACCGGTTATGCTTCTATGAGCAGTCATGGCGGATACGGAAGTGGATATGGAAGATACGGAAGTGGTCATAGCGGATACGGTAGCGGAGGATACGGAAGCGGATATGGCAGCCGAGGATATGGAAGTAGTCATGGAGGATACGGCGGATACGGACGTGGTGGTTATGGAGGATATAGTAGCGGAGGATACGGAAGCGGCCATGGTTCAATGAGCGGTGGTTATGGAGGATACGGTAGCGGAGGATACGGAAGCGGTCATGGTTCAATGAGCGGAGGTTATGGCGGATACGGCAGCGGAGGATACGGAAGCGGTTACGGTTCAATGAGTGGAGGTTATGGCGGATACGGAAGCGGTTATGGTTCTACCAGCAGTTATGGTGGATACGGAGGTGGTCGTGGTGGTTACGGCAGCGGAGGATACGGAAGCGGTTATGGTTCTACCAGCAGTTATGGTGGATATGGAGGTGGTCGTGGTGGTTACGGCAGCGGAGGATACGGAAGTGGCGGATACGGAGGTGGTTCAGTGAGCGGAGGATACGGCGGGCACGGAGGTGGTAGTCGTGGCTATGGAGGATACGATCGTGATTAATTTCGCTATGGAAGTAGGTTTTGAATTACATTATACTATTATACTAACTATGAAAGATCGAGTTAATTAAGAACTGTTTCCGTCAACTTATAACTACATTTTGTAATATCTCAGTTGTACACGCAATACAACCAAAGCGACAAGGTAATAAATTCAAACAGGACTAGAAAGAACATAATGACATAATTATAAAATATAATATTTATATATCTATATACTGTAATGAGTAAAAAGGTTGTTCAGTGGGGAAAGTGGCCAGAGCGCCTGTCTCTGAAAGTGTACATATCGATAGTAAATAACTCGTGGGGGATTTGAATTTGTGGTTTAGGTGAACCACAAACTCCACGAAATTAAATCCATTATGATTATTGATGAATTTATAATAATTGTCTTTTATTATATTACAGGGATTATTTGAGATCATTTGGGATCAACCAGACTACATAGATAATATACACTCCGGGCTCTCAAGCGATTAATGAATTAATAGTAAGGATGCTGTTAATTTTACGTCTTACTTAAAGTATTTTAATTGATGTATGTAAGAGGCATGTGGCAGGTTTGGCGACTCATCACTATTCATGTGGCATTTTTCGACTAAAATACTTAGTAGGCTATTGAGGAATTGAATGTAACTATTTAAGCTACAAATACGTGTCTATGTAACTGGTAATTTTTTCTGATAAACGAGGTATCAAAATCTCAAAAGATTTTTTTACAGAACTAGATTAAACTTTTTCTTCCAATCATGTTAGTAATAAAGTTTGATGTATTAGGCGATAAATCATACATCAAAGGTTTCGTCACGTGATGTACGTTAAACTGACAAATCATAATGTTATCTTGCGACTTTTATGTTCGTTTTAAACCTCAGGAACAACATGTAGAATATTTTAAAACCGATTCAGCCGAAATATATTTTAAGACATCATACAGGAGGTTTTAGATATCCGTTACGTCACTATTATGAGATCAACAAACATGTCCGCTGCGCCACTTGACTTAAATAATTATAGCATTTCTATTTTTGTAATTTTAACGGGAAAAGTTTTACTTGAAATCCGTATGTTCTTCTCGTGTCTTTTGTATCCTGCTGTTCTGTTAAAGACTGCCTTCCCTGTTTAATATGTAATTTTCTTTTTAACCAGGAAGAGTAATGACATTTCATATGAAGCATAATTATGACCTTGTTTTAAATTTTTGTAAATGAAAATAGGCTAGATTGAATGATAGTGTGCCGCATTAATCATTTAAGTACAGGTATGTGAAGAATTAAACTGATAGATTACGGAAAAACACAAACAACAGACCGTGGCATTAAGTGTGATCGAGTTAGTTCTAAGATGTCCCCGCATTGTAACATTTTTAACTGTGATCGAGTAATAATGATCGAGGAAATTCTGATAGGTTCCAACTTTGTAATACATCAGAAACTTTAGCGGCCATACATCTTCATTCTCTTGACTGTTTGACGAGTAATTAGTTACGTAAGTTTACTGTAATATGTCACATTTTATGTCACATTTGAAATGTAAACAATGCGGCTAACTGTTTTTGTGCTTCATTTAGAAAATCTCATTACAAGTCAAATGTTTCCTGTTGTGAGTGCAATACCTTAAGTATATACTACGTGCAACTAAACATTTTTTTTCAAATTTATTTAAAGTCCCATTATACCTTAAATGGCTATTTTCAAAAAGCAATAACTTTGCAACCTGTCGGCAAAATGATGCATTTTGAGCACTTTATTTGAGCACCAAAGGTGGAAAACACCATAAGATGGAAGAAAACGAAATACAGCCTCCTGTTGGTTTGTAAACAAAATAACGAAATATAAACAATAAATGCATAATTTAAAGTCAAAAGGGAGCAACTCTTGCCAAATTAGTATTTTGTCATCCATACATTTTACTAAATTTGAATTTTGGCATACTATTTCGACAGATACAGCTGACATTCTGTCGTGAATTATAGGTAAATTTAAAAAAACGTCTTAATTCTTTGTATTTAGTCAATTTACTGGATGATAGGGGAAAAAGTTTTGGGAGAGATAATGTGACTTTAAGATCTTTTTGTGATCACATTGGCTAAAAAATCCGTAGTTAGAAACTTTGTGACGAAACTTTAGCGGAAAATATATCTCTTAATCGCATTATAACGTGACAAACCTAGTATAATACTGTATTGGTTAAAATTGTCATGGTCACACTTAAAGTTCAAAAGTAAAAAACGATCATAATTTGGCTTGTCTATCTAATCTACCAAGGCTATAAGTTTGTTACCTATTTTGATATTCTGAAAAGACGTGGCACATTTGTTCACAATTAGATGACGTGATGCTGAAACATCCCAATCTATTTTTCCTATCATCCAGTAAAAGACTTAATACAAAGAATTAGGATATTTTTCACAAATTATCTATAATTGACGACATAATGTCAGCTATACCTGTCGAAATAGTATGCCAAAAACCACATTTAGTAAAATGTAGGGATGACAAAAATACTAATTCTGCAAGAGTTGCTCCCCTCAGACTTTAAATTATGCATTAAATGTTTACATTCCGTTATTTCGTTTACAGACCAACTGTAGGCTTTATTTCGTTTTCGTCCATCTTAAATAATGTGTTTTCCACCTTTCGACATCAACTTAAGTGCTCAAAATGAATCATTCTGCAGATAGGTTGCCAAGTTATAACATTTGTTTTTCAAAAAAAAGCGTTTAAGGCATAATGGGACTTTAATGTACGGATTGGCATAGTCCATATTTAATTATGTGTTAACATATTTATTTTGTGTTGTACATTGTATCCAAGCGGTTCTTTGTTTTCTTTTGTACTTTTATAAGTTGTTATAAAAGATAATAAAAAATATCAATACACTTTATACGTCTTTTCTTATTCTTATGAAATACACTATAATAATGGCAACATTCATGTGATATAATGTGTATATCGCTGGGTTAGAATGATAAGGTCCTGAGTACGAAAATACTATATTGGGAAAACAAGAATAAACTGTCTGCAAACTACTCTGTACAAGCTATTTCAACTTCAGTGTTGTCAACATGATTTTCATGAAAATAGGCTCATAAGATTCGTCTTGTGGTGCAGATTTAAAATCTGTATGGATCTTGTAAGGTCAAAGAAGCACGTACGACCTTCGTATACTAAGCCAGCGATATATCATCGCACGTAAAGTCAGGTAACAAAAATAAACAAATGTAAATGAAACATGTACACGTAACGAAGAAATTAAAGATACAAAAATAATTTTTAAGAATTAATTTTAAAAAGACTTAATACAGGGTGTCAAAAGAGAAAGAATACAGTTCCAGTGTCTATTTATCAAATCCCTACATTCTGCTATTGCAAAGAAAATTTGCACATGCACATGTATAAACAAAAGATGTACGTTTAATATTTGGTAGACTTATAAATTAACTTATAAATCGAATAATTTTAAGAAAAATGTCAATTTTCTAAAATTACCTTATTTTATCCGTGACGTCATTTTGTAGTAATTAACGACTTTTTCACGATGTTTGTCGCCTTCTGACGTTTCACTTCTAGCACTCGTTCTTTGACACTATCAATTACATATGCACCGATCGTCTAACATTCTCTTTTGATGTTCCTCAGGAGCATAGATGTGTCTATTGGCTTTAGATTGTACACTAGCGATTCGGATAGCACAATAGGAAGAAATAAACTCAAAAATATTATATTAAGTCAGACAGGGAAGGCAGCACTCAACTTAACCAGCCGAGTACAGAAAACACTAAACACAAAGCACTGAAAACACAAAGCACTGAAAACACGACAACCCGTCCCGAGAGTCTGCCGCCTAAGCCAGTCAAACCAAAACGGAACGAGAGCCATGTGACGAGAAAATAACAACCGGACACCACACACCACAAGGACAATCTACAACACATATATAGTGTACATGCAATTTTGAAAGATACGAAGCAGCCTTGTGCTGGACAACGAAATTGCAGAATGGCACATACAAAATGAACAAAGTTCAAAAAAGGCACAAAGGTGAAATATGTTTGTATTTTTACTATAAAGTGGACAATACATACATAGAGGACGTATATATATATATATATGTTGTAGATTGTCCTTGTGATGTGTAATGTCCAGTTGTTATTTTCTCGTCTCCTGGCTCTCGTTCCGTTTTAGTTTGACTAACTGAGGCGAGGCGGCAGACTTTCGGGACGGGATGCCGTGTTTTCAGTGCTTTGTGTGGTTTTAGTGTTTTCTGTGCTCGGCTGGTTAAGTTGAGTGCTGCCTCCCCTGTCTGACTTAATATAATATTTTTCTACTTACCTTTGAAAATAGCTATAGTGTGTTCATGGATGTAATTTTTTGGTTGCTAGTTTTCTCATTTCCTTGCGCCTTTGTCTCCACTGTGTTCGTGGAACGTGGTTATTCTACTTGGGCATACTATTTAAAGTAGGTCACACGGCAGGGGCCATAATTCTTTTTTGCTGTTGAAACGTGATTATTTTACCTGGAATTACTAATTGTTCAAAGAAGGTCACTCGGCTGGGGCCATTCGGTTCATATGTATTGCTGAAACTAGGTCATTTAGCTGAAACCTTGACACTGAGCTTTTTCTTCTTTTGTCTACTTTTAGGACTTCTGACAGCTTAAACTAGGTATTTCAGCCATTTTACTGTTGGAACTAGGTCATTAAGCTTGGGCATTCAGCTTTTTTATTGCTGAAACTGGTTCATTTAGAATTTCGAGAGCTTGGACATGGGATGATTATAACTTGTTTAGTTGGGCATTGTGCCTTTTATGTTTTTATGTTTTCTGTGCTCGGCTGGTTCAAGTGGGCCTTGTGCCTTTTATGTTTTCTGTGCTCGGCTGGTTCAAGTGGGCATTGTGTCTTTTATGTTTTTATGTTTTCTGTGCTCGGCTGGTTCAAGTGGGCCTTGTGCCTTTGATGTTTTTATGTTTTCTGTGCTCGGCTGGTTCAAGTGGGCATTGTGTCTTTTATGTTTTTATGTTTTCTGTGCTCGGCTGGTTCAAGTGGGCCTTGTGCGTTTTATGTTTTTATGTTTTCTGTGCTCGGCTGGTTCAAGTGGGCATTGTGCCTTTTATGTTTTTATGTTTTCTGTGCTCGGCTGGTTCAAGTGGGCCTAGTGCCTTTTATGTTTTTATGTTTTCTGTGCTCGGCTGGTTCAAGTGGGCCTTGTGTCTTTTATGTTTTTATGTTTTCTGTGCTCGGCTGGTTCAAGTGGGCCTTGTGCCTTTTATGTTTTTATGTTTTCTGTGCTCGGTTGGTTCAAGTGGGCATTGTGCCTTTTATGTTTTTATGTTTTCTGTGCTCGGCTGGTTCAAGTGGGCCTTGTGCCTTTTATGTTTTTATGTTTTCTGTGCTCGGCTGGTTCAAGTGGGCATTGTGCCTTTTATGTTTTTAATGTTTTCTGTGCTCGGCTGGTTCAAGTGGGCATTGTGCATTTTATGTTTTTATGTTTTCTGTGTTCGGCTGGTTCAAGTGGGCATTGTGTATTTTATGTTTTTATGTTTTCTGTGCTCGGCTGGTTCAAGTGGGCATTGTGTCTTTTATGTTTTTATGTTTTCTGTGCTCGGCTGGTTCAAGTGGGCATTGTGCCTTTTATGTTTTTATGTTTTCTTTGTTCGGCTGGTTCAAGTGGGCATTGTGCCTTTTATGTTTTTATGTTTTCTGTGTTCGGCTGGTTCAAGTGGGCATTGTGCCTTTTATGTTTTTATGTTTTCTGTGCTCGGCTGGTTCAAGTGGGCATTGTGTCTTTTATGTTTTTATGTTTTCTGTGTTCGGCTGGTTCAAGTGGGCCTTGTGCCTTTTATGTTTTTATGTTTTCTGTGCTCGGCTGGTTCAAGTGGGCCTTGTACCTTGTGTGTTTTTTATGTTTTCTGTGCTCGGCTGGTTCAAGTGGGCCTTGTACCTTGTGTGTTTTTTATGTTTTCTGTGCTCGGCTGGCTCAAGTGGGCCTTGTACCTTGTGTGTTTTTTATGTTTTCTGTGCTCGGCTGGTTCAAGTGGGCCTTATACCTTGTGTGTTTTTTATGTTTTCTGTGCTCGGCTGGTTCAAGTGGGCCTTGTACCTTGTGTGTTTTTTATGTTTTCTGTGCTCGGCTGGTTCAAGTGGGCCTTGTACCTTGTGTGTTTTGTATGTTTTCTGTGCTCGGCTGGTTAAGCTGAGTGCTGCCTTTTCTGTCTCACTATCAATGATAGTTACCTGTTGTTAGACCTACGTGTAATCTTGAGCATACCACATATTGATTGTTGTTGTAGCACCACAGGTGTTTGTGCACCCCCATTTACTTAGTACACAGGAACTAGAGTGTCTATATATTATGGTCAAACTTAAAATAAAAATTAAAATAAGAGGGAGATAATTCGTCATGTCATTAATGTAAGTGCGTACGTAGTTAGCTCCCTTAGTATATAAATCTGGCTAAATGAATCAGCATGCCGAAGTTTGGATCTATGCAAGGTTTTACCATCGCCTTCGTCTGGTAAGTTTATAATCCTCCTTTTGAAACAATAAAAAAGAAACGTGTTGGTGCCAAATTTAAAAACACAATTCCATAGGACTGGCCACGCTATGGGTGGTGTAACCAGTTTTTTTTCTGTTATAGCTACGTTTAAAGGTCGTAACTAGTATCCTCGCGCATGTTGTTTGTGTTGTTGTCTAGCTTATCCTCATAGCAGCCCAGTGTTGGTTTGCATTCCAATACAGGTACAAACTATTAAAGACTATTTCAAAACAGCGCATCTTGTGTCGTGTGGCGGCCGTATAAAGTCTCTCTTTACATATAGTCAGTGTTGTCCTCATAGCAGCATGGTATTGAGTTGAGTCTCACTATAGTTACAAACTAATTATTCCACATCAGCGCATCTTGTGTCGTGTGGCGGGCCGTAAAAAGTCTCTCCATACATATAATCAGTGGTGTCTTCATAGCAGCATGGTATTGAGTTGAGTCTCACTAGATGTACAAACTATTTATTCCACAACAGCGCATTTTGTGTCGTGTGGCGGCCGTAAAAAGTTTCTCCATACATATAGTCAGTTTGTCCTCATAGCAGCATGGTATTGATTTGAATCTCACTATATGTACAAACTAATTATTCCACATCAGCGCAGTTTGTGTCGTGTGGCGGCCGTAAAAAGTTTCTCCATACATATAGTCAGTTTGTCCTCATAGCAGCATGGTATTGATTTGAATCTCACTATAGTTATAAACTAATTATTCCACATCAGCGCATCTTGTGTCGTGTGGCGGGCCGTAAAAAGTCTCTCCATACATATAATCAGTGTTGTCTTCATAGCAGCATGGTATTGAGTTGAGTCTCACTAGATGTACAAACTATTTATTCCACAACAGCGCATCTTGTATCGTGTGGCGGCCGTAAAAAGTCTCCCCTTACATATAGTCAGTGCTGTCCTCATAGCATGGTATTGATTTGAGTCCCACTACAGACACAAACTATTTATTTCAAAACAACGCATTTTGTGCCGTGTGGCGGCCGTAAAAAGTCTCCCCTTACATATAGTCAGTGCTGTCCTCATCTGCTTATAACAACCCCATAACTGGTGTGAGGTAGTGTGCTAGTATTTGCTTATTTGCGCAACATTTTGGCGTTTGTTGCGATGATTGAGAGGTCTAAAGAGTTCGTTCCTCGCATTGTTAGGTGATCGCTACCGTACAGTCTGCGTTGAAATAGTAATAGATCTGTGTGAAAACTTACATTTTTAAAGGATCCTAAGTACCTTTGCAAGACTTTGGTTGCGTGATTTTTAAGTGTGTGGTGCATGTGTATCTCTGGAGTGTCATATCCTAATCAGGACAACTTATGATGTTATCTATGGCAGCCTGAAAGTGACATACCGTCCAAAATGATAAAGAAGGATGAAATGTACATTAAAGTCACATTAACTATCCCAAGACCTTTTTTCCGGATCATCCAGTAAATAGACGTATTACAAGGAATAAGGATATTTTCACAAATGACCAATAATTGACGACAGAATGTTAAATGTATCTGTCGAAATAGTATGCCAAAAGCACATTTAGTAAAATGTATGGATGATAAAATACTAATTTTGCAAGAGTTGCTTCCCTTAAATTATAAAATGTGCATTTTTTGTTTACAAAATAAACCTACTGGAGGTTGTATTTCGTTTTCTTCCATCTTATTGTGTTTTCCACCTTTGGGGGTCAACTTAAGTGCTCAAAATACATGGCTCTTATAACCAAATAGGTTACCAAGTTATTGCTTTTTGAAAATAGCCGTTTAAGGCCTAATGTGGCTTTAAAACAGAACAAAGAATACATGTTATATTTATAAGTCATTTAGTTTATTCTAAACAAATAGTAAACCACAGTTATATCCGGTAACAATACGCATTGCATTAAACAGCCCGGAACACCTTGGACCATGAGCGATGTGAACAATGAGCTCTTCACAGAACACTGAAAGCGCTACGTGTCACTTTATTTCATGGATTGATACCCTCACGTACAGCCCAGTTAGGATATTGTATGAGTGACGTAGTCGTTTATGTGTCCACAAAATATTACAGCCATTGTCTGAACAGGTAAAACGAATATAGTATTTTACTATTGAACACGTCTGGATTAGCCTTTAATTGGTTTTACACCGTAATAATGGACTTGACAACTGCGTCACTCTATTCCTATCCAAACTGGACTATATAAGTATATGTATACAAAACGGGGATGAGTTACCTATTTTGGAAAGCGCGACGTACTAGTTTTCCGGATGTTCGTAGCTCTCTGCTGG
Source organism: Spisula solida (assembly GCA_947247005.1). Lineage (NCBI taxonomy): Eukaryota > Metazoa > Mollusca > Bivalvia > Venerida > Mactridae > Spisula > Spisula solida. Next base: position 57,202,490 of record OX365948.1, on the reverse strand, counting down.
GTTACCTTCAATTGAATTATACATAAAAGGCAAGTATCACCTCCCTCAGAAAGTGTTACGAAGCGCTTTTCTTCAGCAACGGACCACAAATCTCGAACTTCTTTCCAGACAACAAACAAGTTTCTAGTGACATAACATGTACATGTGTCGTTACCCGTATATTATAGAACTATCATACTGACACAAGAAACACAATAATGTCTACATGTAAGACAAAGGAAAAACAACAGAAAACTCAAATAACAGAATGGTCAAGTGGTCCCTTAGTCAAGTAGTCCCTTGGTCACGTGGTCCCTTGACACATGGTCCCTTGGTCACGTGGTCATGGTTTGTCATGTATTTATTTTGAGAACTAGATCTAATTGAGGTAGAATGCGATCGAAAATTAAGGTATAAGTGGTGATAAGACGTAATATTTAAACCAATACAATGTATTGTACATTTTTTAAAAGTTGTAGTTTTATCTCAATGTGACCCTTGGAGTGACCCATTGACCCCCTAAACATTCTAGATAGCCATATTTTGATTCTCAGATTTCTTACTGAGTGGTCATATTTTCTTAAAATGATTTTTGTATATTTGATTGCTGGAAATAACAGTTGTTTCATAAAATTATACAAAATTTAAAAAAAATGGTAAACAACATTAAACTGAGACTTGTCAATCTTGAAGGAGCATAGGTTAGGAGTCCCAGTTTTATGAAGCCAGGCAATACCACAGCGGACATGACTCGGTTATAAAATAACAAATAAATGAAACATAACATTACAATACATGTAGTAGCACTTTAAACATTTCAACACGTTTACTAAAATTATATTATCATTTCACAAGAAGATTCGCTGGTACCGTCGTTTTCCTCGGCAGTAGCTAAGTAAGCAGTTAACGAAGTATTCCGGGCACCAGCGGAATCACTCGAACCTGATATCGGCGTACCTCGGGCCGGAACTGATTTCGTATGCATTGTTTTATTATTTTGTTTACGAATCACTTTTGAATACAACATATCGTCATCACTCGGTTTACTAAAACTATCATTGACGTCACTAACCGGTGTATTCCGTGGAAATGCCGAATCACCAGAATCACTTAAAGGCGCTGTAATGTGCGGCTTATTGTAAGCAATATGCGGTATTTTTGAACTTTTGAGCGTTCGTTTCTGAACCGTACAATATTCGTCAATCGAGGTATCTACTCCAGACGATTGATAATCCGATTGTTTGCGAGATGTTGGACGTTTAGAATATGGCACAAGATAATTGTTAGGATTTGTCTTTGATGTACTGTCACTTATTCTGATTAAATCCCTTCTACGCTGACAAGATGCTGATTTCTCATACTTATGGAGATTTGTTCGATGGGTTGGTATTTGCTCTTGTGGCTTTTTAGACGTTCTTCGGTGTCTGTTTGCTCTTTTCGCTGAAATGTAATCACGTTTTTTCTTCTTAATCATTCTTAAATGTGAATCTTCCGGAAACTGGTCATAAATTTCAAAACTTCGTCTGGATGGTTCCGGGCTCGACTGGTTTTGTCTCATAAACGCGCATATTGTACAGTCAGTGGAATCGGAAGCTGTTGAATAAGCTGGTTCCGCTCTGCGTTTTTTATCATTCAGACGCTTTTTAGCCAGAACGGTAACCGGAAGTTGATAACTATCGAGTGTATGATCCGTTATGTAGCCATCAGAAAAGAAACTGGTATCTAAATCTTTCCGTATAAGGGAATTAAGAATATCAATCTGTTTCGGTTGTTTTTGGTTATCGACGTGTTCCTTGCTTTCCTGAATTAAATTATCCCAGCTATCCGTCAGTAGTCTAGTATTACTACTGACTAAGCTTAATGCATCCATGGCTGACAACTGTGACATTATCGTGTCCGATTTCTTCCTCCAATCTTCATCGTACACCCCACTTCCACTAGCGATAGAATCCGTGTCCGACATCTTTGCGATGCTTGAATCAGAGTCAAAGAAACGCTTATGAGTGTATGTACCAGACGCTTGAACGCTCGTGTATTGTTTCTTTTCACTAGTACTAATACTGTCTAAATCAGTATCTCTGATTTGCCAATGTTCACCAGAAGAATTAAGAAGCTCAGCTGCCGTAGTATCACCATCAGAGTCAAGAAATGTGTCGTGTAAGATATTGCGATAATATTGACCACTAGAGGTCGCTTTCTGGTATTGCGAAATCCAACCAGCACTGAATGGTCGCTGGAGTTTAATACGATGTTTCGAACATACACTTAGTTTACAATTTATGCAAACTTCGGATTCGTAGATGTGTTCCTTTTCTGGATCGAACAATGCGACAGTGTGGAAACAATTGTAGTATAAAATGAGACTAATGATCCCAATAAAGAATGCACAAGCCGAAACTATTACTAGGATCGTTTTTGGAACAAACGTTGACGTCTGGTCGGTATGGATGAACCAGACTAACGTTAGTACTCCGTTTTCCAAGAACATGATGACGTAATAAATGGAATATCTGAACACAGTATTGTCAGAACTGAGGTTAACGAAACAGAATGAGTACATATATGCTAGAAGTAGGCCAGTCAGAACTTTGTACGATTTCGATCCACCCGGTTTTTCGAACATTCCAAGAACCGAGGTACATAGACACACAAGCATTGTAAGTCCGTGTAATCCAATTATGAGAAATATCCAATAGTAATACACAGAAGTAAACACAACTAACGAAATCAACCTAGACGCGAGCTCCCCACCTCGCCACAATAACCGGCATATTTTGCCAGGCAGTATTCTGGCCAATGAGTTTAAATCCTCATCCCGCGCACTCTTCCTAAAGGAGGCGAGGTACCAACAGGAAGTGACGTAAGTTACTATGAGAGCTAGAACAAGTATTGGGTCAATATGACGATGATGGAAAAGAATAAATGTCTGTATGCACGTGAGAGGTATAGATGTTGAGAACGCGAATATGATCTGCAGATATTTCAGATCAGTTTGTCCACGTGTTCGACCGTTTGGTTCAATTTCACGAAATAAAGTCACGTGTCTCCATAGAAACCCGAGTTGAAATATATGTAACACAGCAATAGCAACTGATGACGTCACGGAAAGCGTGTCCCCTTTCTCCAACAGTAACATAACCGCTGAAATCAGCTGCAAAATCACCGATGGTAGCAGAAGTAATCCGATGCAGGGTAGAAACCATCCTTTGAGGTCACCATGCAGCGTTGCTGACGTCATAAACACAATATTCACTACTATAGTTCCAACGTATAGTACCGCCGATATCGTCAAAAGTAATCCGAAACGTAGTGAATAATTCGCCGCCATCTTTCTTCAAAAAATATCTTCTCAGATTATCACACAATTCTTGCTCAACTTTACCATATTGAAACTTCGTCGAAAATCTGAAATTATAAAACGAATGAGAATTACTAGATATTCCGGAAAAGTTTAAGTCATCAGCTGGGTCGTTAAGTGCCCTAGGCCGCTGAGGCCCGTCAACATCGCTAACATAGTCATCATACGGATCCAATATTCAATCACTTAATAAATTGCACTACAAACGAGTCATGCATTCTTACCCCATGCCGTCCCGTTGACAAGCTATAAGAATACTCAAGATATAGAAATCTAGACCAACAATGCAAACTAAATGAATTTGTCGTATTTCACAAACAAAGATAAACTTATCTCGCGTAGATCACATAGGTCACGATTGCTATTTTCCTATGTAACGCTATGTATAGATATATTTGATTTTTTACCTTCGCATTTTATGAACATTCTTCTATTGATTTGGGGCCACGTTCGCTGATAAACCTGTGACCTATTAAATAGAACTTAATACACAGGGGCAGCATGGTTTAGTTACTTAAATTGATTTAAAGCGACTCGTTCGTTTAGCGTTTTTGAGTTTTTTTAAAGCGACTCGTTCGTTTAGCGTTTTTGAGGTTTTAAAAAGCAACTCGTTCGTTTAGCGTTTTTGAGTTATTTTAAAGCGACTCGTTCGTTTAGCGTTTTTGAGGTTTTAAAAAGCGACTCGTTCGTTTAGCGTTTTTGAGTTTTTTTAAAGCGACTCGTTCGTTTAGCGTTTTTGAGTTTTTTTAAAGCGACTCGTTCGTTTAGCGTTTTTGAGGTTTTAAAAAGCAACTCGTTCGTTTAGCGTTTTTGAGTTTTTTAAAAGCAACTCGTTCGTTTAGCGTTTTTGAGTTTTTAAAGCGACTCGTTCGTTTGGCGTTATTTAGTATTAAAGCGACTCGTTCGTTTAGCGTTTTTGAGTTTTTTTTAAAGCAACTCGTTTTTGAGTTTTTAAAGCAATTCGTTCGTTTAGCACTTGTGAGTTTTAAAGCAACTCGTTCGTTTTGCGTTTTTGAGTTTTTGTTATCATAAACTCATGGTTATATGCCACGGTGTTCTGTTGAGCTAAATGCTTGTTTGATTAACTAACCAATCAGCGCTAACGTGCTTTTCCACAAGCGACAGACAGCTTCTCCACTTGTGGAATAAATGCCGCAACTATTGCCACAGAAGTTCTAACATAAGGTGTTTTTGAAAAAGCGGTTGAAAGAAGTTTTGTAGTACGGAGATGTTAACAAGCTCCTCGGTCTTATATTAACATACTTTAGCTTTAGCTGATAACTTGCCTAAATTTTTATAACCGTAATTAACCGCGGTGGTATGTTTTCGTAAGCGTGTAATATCATGAAGACGTTCGAGATGTAATACAAACACAAATCCCCTGCTGTAAATACAGTCTGTGTTTGAACAAAAAATCATTTTTGACCTATGGTTAGGTAGTGAGTTTGAATCTCATGCCTCGGGGGGTCCCTATTTTCATAGCCGGACATAGTGACTGGTTAAATAGTAAACATATGTAATGTAAAAACACACAATTCAAGCCAAGCGTTTAAACACAGGTTAGATCGCCATTAAACATCAATTAAACTAAACTAAACTGAAAATAGGTTAAAAACCATAGAAAAATATTTGATCGAAGGTGAGAAATATTTATCTTTCACAATTTTTGTACAATAGATAAAAGTACAAACTACACTAGTTCGGAAGTAAAATTGTAACAACGAGCATAGCTCAGTCCTTGGTCTTCATTTGATAATATTGATCAAGTTTAAATATTGACTCGACCCAGTATGGAGTAGGTATTTAGGAAACATATAAAGCTCATGATAATGTCTGTCAAATAGTAATTTATCACATCTTGAATCACACCGGCAGGACAAAGCTTGTTTCTCTTGACATGCTTGTCAATCAGGCTTGAAATAAATCTATGTAAATACACCATGAGATACCGACCATGGTTTTCGATCACAGTTTTAGTTTTTGTAAGGCTGTCTTCAACACGGACTACAAAATCCCACCACAGTTTTGAAATTCTTACAATGTTAGTATGTTAAAACACGTATTTCAATCTAGTGTGAAAATGATGTTACTACATTGTTCAAAACGTTCATACAGTTCTGAAGTTCTTACAATGGTAAAATGTTAAAACACGTATTTCAATCTAGTGTAAAAATGATGTTACTACATTGTTCAAAACGTTCATACAGTTCTGAAGTTCTTACAATGGTAAAATGTTAAAACACGTATTTCAATCTAGTGTGAAAATGATGTTATAACATTATACAAAACTAAAATGTGAATGCTTTCATTAATACAAATGTACAATAGTAAGACAGCTTAGGTGTTTTATATTAGATTTTATATTCTTTACACGCAGTCCGTCTGAGAATGTTGTTGAGAAATTGATGTTTTCATTAAATACTATAGCAAGACATGATGTTATTTTCTTTCGACATGACATTGCCTGCATTCATGTCATCCGCTTGTGGAAGCACAAGTAAGTATTTGTTGAGTTTTACGACTCGAGCTTAGCATCCTTTACGGTTTCTGTACAATCGTAGCGCCTGGGCTGGTATTCAATATTGATCTTATTTAATTTAAGAATAAGGATAGCCAATCATATCGCCTGTTACCGACCAAGAGTTTAATATGGTGGGGTCTTATTGGCTATCCTTATCCTTAAGTCCAGTAAGATCAATATTGAATACCATCTCTGATCACATCTTGTACGTCCTCGATCAGAGGATGAAATCGTATGGTATCCGTACGGGCATCGCAGACAAATTTTATGGAGTTCCTCCCATGCTCGTTGGTTCGACCATACATTCAAATTAAACTCGAACGATGTCCGCACGGTGACCACACGCTGTCTTACATCAACAGGTACGGAGCTTTTAATGAGCTCGTGGGGTTAATGTGACCAAGGCATGAAAGTCAAAAATGCCTGCGTCCATTTTAACAAACACTTACAGCGTAAAATCCGTTGGCATATCCATATACACGTAAAACATGTATTCTAGTAAATGCAAATACGAATGTACATGTACAAGAAAAGAGAGATTATATACTAAGGTATTTAAATTGCGTATAAAAGCCTGCGAGGTGTACGCTGTGCGCTGTGCGTTGTAAACTGTAGCATTTGACAGACTGGTGACGCATTATGTCAGTATGTTAAACATGCATAACTATATACAACTCCCTTAATTACAATTTATACTAATTAATACATCACATGCACTGTGGTGACGTCACGTTCGAGATATGAAAGAGAGATTCTAAACTGTCTACTCACTGTTGATGTAACTGTTCCCGAATTTTATCCAAAATAACTAGAATTTTTATTTGTAGCGCGCTTTGTATGACCGTTAGTACTTGAACTTTGTTACAGTTTGAAAATTAATTTATCCAGTTTCAAATTAATGTATTCAACTATGTCGAATTAATGCTATAACTTATAACTTAAGCTTGATTATGACTTTAATCCGTAACATAACTATAACGTCCGAACGATCAAATTTATATAAATCTATTCAGCGTTTTAATGTAATCCCAAATAAGTAGCAATCCATTTTGAGCCAGTTGGCACAAATAAAAATTGTTGGCAAGTTATTTTCACAAGTCTTAAGTTATAAGACTAATATTGATTGGTCGCATATTTCAGTTTGTGTGTGTACAGAGTCTTTAAACGGGTATTTCTTAAAGGCAATCATGCCAGATACGCTCGTTTGCAAACAAGTGGCGACCTTTTGATTATACGTTATAAACAAAACATTATTAAAGCTATACATACAATAGGCATCATTCCTTTCTTGTATAGAATAGGCTATATATAGTTTATTGCGGACTTATGTCACGTTAACAGTGACAAAAAATGAAAATATAATAATTGACCAAATTCACCATGAATAATTAGGAATGCTAAATACAAGTACTTTCACTTTTTAACTTATATTTCGTTGACAACACGTGACACTCCTCACCAACTAAACAAATCCTCTATTTCACTAACAAAATAAAACTGAAAAATTCTTCACTTAAGGAGGTACGTGCGCCTTTAATCTAACGATCGAATTTTCCTTGAAACGTCTTAAAATGACAGAACCGTCTTCTAGAACAACATTGAAATCATAAAAATGATATGTCACCAGGCTCGTTTTCGATATACATGGCTTTCTAATGACCTACCATTGTAATTTGGTCATTTTATCTATTTCCTGCATTTATGGCACCATTATGTTCTTTTTAAGATTATTACTATATGAAACCACTTTTAAGCAATGCATGATATTTTGTGTGTTCAGTGGTCATTCCTATTGACATTAGTCACAAGTCCAGCTGCCTGGTGAACATATACAGTATTTGAACATGATAAATAGTTACCCCACCCACTTGCAAAAAAGTGTGATTTTCAAACGATTTCAAACGAACGTCAAAAAATACCTAACGATCGAAAATGATTTAGAATTGGCCCTAAGTTTAGTATCACATAGAACACCAGTTTAGTCAAATAAAAAATAGGGGTCACCAGCCTTTTTTGGGAGCTGTGCATAAAAAGGTACTAATTATGAATAAATTTGCATAAAATTAACCTAATTTGCATATTGTAATGAAATAAATTTTTATTAAAAATATTTCAAAATGTGGCTACCTCTTATAACTAAACCATGCACTACATATTATATATAAGCATGGGCATTTGAACAATTGTAGGGACTTATTGTGAACCAATATTATTCACAATTTTGCCGTTCCCCACCCACTTTTTCATACATGCAAAAAATAAAAAGTTAAAAATATCTAATTTGTGCGATAATATTATGTTTATTTTCATTAATTAACATTCATATGCGATCATTGAAACTAAAATTCATGTTTGTTCTTATCTAATACGATTTTGAAATTTCGCGCATGCGCACAAGGCAGCTCGTACCTCCTTAAATTGAATTTTAAGTTATAATTACAGACTCGATTTACGCAATTATCCAACGATTATTTTTTCTTAAATATCAGGGCTGTTTAAAATGTAATCGGTTCAATCATACACAATTTCCGTATTAGCGTTCTTTGTTAAGTATTTCATCCATCGATTTTTGTCGTAAAATTACGAAAAGTAATCTGTTCGTTGAAAGCGAAATGACAGGAAATGTCAACACGTTAGTTATTACTATAATTAGTAACTCAAATTACTACAATTTTAATTATCAGACCAAAAAATAAATTGATCGAACATCGTTCCCTCATGCTATCTATATATTCTCATCGGTTTCCCCGAGTTCCTGATCAGTTAAGTAAGCTATACGATGCTCGTACGAGTCTACGATGTCCAAAACTCAACTAGAACGGACCTCGTTGGCCACAGAGTGACCAAGGCCTACGTTTTATAGCACACCTGTTTTAATTTTCTTCACAACAATCAAATACTGTTAAAATGTAATTACAAACATAAGACCCATTATCCGAAATCTAGCATAGAAACTGAAGAAAATCTTATTTTAAATAAAATGTAAATGAACCAAATCACCCTTCGCTATCAATTGACAAAAACGGAGAACATTTTATAGAGAAAAATACAAACTATATCAAGTGAACATCTTAATCTAACAGTCGATTGACACATAGATCGGTACTTTGATCATTTAACAAACGCATTGATGACATATTCGATGTCCATTCTAATGATATTATGACAAATTCGGGTCACAGTCTGATTTATATGAGTGCAGAATATGTACAATCATAAATGTTCGCGGGTATTAAATTTAAGGATATTGGTAAAAATGATAATTTCGCTGTTTCTTAAATTCGTCGATTTAAGATATTCAACAAAAACCCCTTGTTACAAATTTCAGGTCGATTGTTCGATGGGATTTAATTTCGCGATCTAATTCATCCGCGAAACTTTGCGAAAATTTATTCCCCGCGAATATTATTTTACAGTAGCAGTTGTGATAGATGGATCATCAGATAGGAACAGATGCGTCAACCCGAAGTCTTATCACTTCAGTACAGATGGTTATCTAAATTATGACTGCCAAAATGTGTCACCCTAAGATAATCATCATGAATTTTAAAGTAGATGAGTCCGAATTTTTACAAGTATTAAGATTACGATTTAATCTTAAAGTCATTACTAGTTTATAAATTGTTATGGAAATGCGAAAACCCCTTCTCATAAAAAAGTTCGGGTCATTTAAATGACATCCTCATACATCAGTGGTTAGTCAAGTTCCCAGACTACCATGTTTTGGACGAAGAATACTCTGGTGAACGAGAATGTTAAATGACAAATGCTTTTTTTAAATGCTTTAATAAACTGACTATTTTTGGTGTGTACGAAACTATGCACGTGCACATGATGTTTAATATACGTTTTAACCGGTATTCGCGAGTTTTTGGTGTGTTCGAAAGTATGAACTTGGAATAAATTATTCGCGCAATTTTAGCTGCACATTGATCTTGTGCATTTGTTCCATGATAATATAAACTAATAACGACTACATACAGTAAAGTGCCACTAATATGCACGAGCAGTTCCTTCAAATATTTTGAAATAATGCAGATTCGTGCAAGGAGAAAGGTGTCAAAGTCTTAAATCTAGAACAAAAACATTATGATATTCATAATTGAGACCGATTCGCTATTAAGAATAGCTTTTTACTGGTCTTGTAAGCGGAACTTTACCGTAGTCATATGTCAATTTTAGGACATGAACATTTACGGATGTGCCTCCTTTAACTTATAAACAATTATTCCAGATATAGATCTACATGTGGGATTGTGTCGTGTTGATGACGTTTGATCATTGGAAGCAACCATTGAATTCATTGATTTTACCGACATCCAGTTTGATCCCATACAATGAGCAATGATAAAATCCAACCACCGTGCTAAAGAATTTAGAAAATGAACACAAATGACTTAAAGCTTGTTTAAATAATGAACGAATTGACAACCATGCATGCATATCTAACAAGTAATTACGTGAGTCACATGTTCCTACTGGCGAGTTACAAAACTATATGTAAATTAAGCAAATCAGTACATGTATTACAACAGAGCAGAGCAGCAGAGCAGAGCAGAGCAGAGCAGAGCAGAGCAGAGCAGAGCAGAGCAGAGCAGAGCAGAGCAGAGCAGAGCAGAATTTATACTGTAAGATCAAAATTCGCGAGGAATAATGTTTCGCTATGTTCGCGAATTCGATAAGTTCGCGTGAACTGAAACACAACAGAAACACAGAACGTCTTTATGTCTGAAGTTAAATACCTCGCGAACATTTAACCTCTCGAAATATTCGTGAAATTTTGTAGTCGCGAAAATATATGACTTTTAATATTCAACGGTATAATAGTTTCTGTTTCACACGTGATAGCATCTTTCTTAGATGAGACAGCATTTTTACCATCCATACTAAATACTTTCCCCACTTTCAAACACATTAAGTACATTGATTTATTTCAATGGGTAGGTTATAAATTTTAATAAATGAATGCATATCGCGATATCTTATAACGATATCAGACAATATTAGAAATAATGATATTTTACTTAAGTGCTCGTATTGCGTTACAAACATCAGTCGTTTATTTATGTAAATGTATTGTAACCCAGGCTATATATTAACATAATGCGCAATTTACACCAACTTTCGCCAGTCAACAAATGCTAATATTATGATAATATTATGTTAGTATCTTCACTAAGTATTTACATTTGTACCGGCCCTCAGGTGTAAAACGCTCGTAACTTCATTATTTTATTCTTTGTCATTACTTGTTAATGAAACGCGTATCAATGCAAATGACAACATGTTTTTGTACAAATGTGACAGGACGAAACACCTAGCAAATATATGGTCAAATCGGTCGAGAGTGTTTTACCCATAGACATACAGTCGAACATTTCTTATACCTGGGTAACACATTGCCCGGACACCGGACAATTTCCGAGCATTCGATATGTACCCGATGTGTAATTATGCATCGTGTGGTCGCCCTGATTTGTTACCATGCGCATTTCGAAAGAGTATAAAATTGATCCGCCGCCGCCGGATGACAGGTCGATCTCCGTCCGGCTTCCGGTCCAATGAGACCAAAGTACGCTGTCCAATGATCGGACGGTGCTAGGATTGGGTTTGTGACCCATGTATTAGACGGTCAATGAAGAGATATATCTAATGTGGCAGTTAAAACAGGTGGTTTTAAGGAGCTAGGCGGAAAGATGTTTCTGGTTTTAAGACCCTTTGGTACATCAGCGCCTTCTGCCTCTGGGGAAGGGTCTGACTATAATGTATACGTGTAAAATTTGTATACATGTATATATGTATACGATATGATTGAGCTATATATATCATGGCTACACGGCTGCAAAAATGAACGACCCTTTCTTATGAGTAATGCGTCTATCTACATGTATATTATATGTATAATATTATAAAAATGCATCCAAAACGCAAACAAAGAAACAATCAAAACGAATTGTGTTTCAACTGAACAAAGAACTACAAAAAGGTGCATGTTCAAACACTGAACACAGAAAACTGAGGACAGTTATGATGTAAATTTGACATTTGAATTGAGAACTAATGACAAAAAACGCAATAAATACAAGTTGGTAAAATCGCGTACTTTCTCATCAAATTAATTGCAAACGTACTATGTCATGCACTTGTCAATGTTTTCCCCAGAGGCGGGATTATATAGGGGAAATTAGATATTTTTGGAAATTGGTAGTCAAATTTCCCTCCCATGTACAGATAGTCCTGTCTAATTCCTTGGGTGTGAGATCAGAGATCTTCATCGTCAGAAGTAGTCGTATCTCTTTGACGTCATATTGATGTACTGTCTACATGTGACGACAGGGTTTATCATATTCCCGTCTTTATGTCTTATACCCCATGCATCCCACCCTCTGGGGGGGATCGTTGATAAGTGTGCATTAAATAGAGGCAGATCTAAGGAAACGGACAGTAATAAAAGAAATGGCGTGCTTTGACTTGATCAATGGACAGCAATAGCAACAGCAAGAACGACAATAGCAACAGCAACAGCAAAAACAACAACAACAGCAAAAACAACAACAACAGCAGCAACAGCAAAAAAACCAACAGCAACAGCAAAAACAACAACAACAACAACAGCAACAACAAAAACAACAACAACAACAGCAAAAACAACAACAACAACAACAGAAACAGAAACAACAACAGCTCAGGACAGAGACAAATGGCGGGGAGAGATGTAAATATGGTTTACATCGGAAGATAAACTATTGATCACCCACGAAAAGTGTATGTTTCTTACCATGTATCATTTCATTTCTTCTTAAGTAATTAATTTAAAAAGAAGCCAAAAACAATCATAGATTAATGATGAATGCGGATATCAAACTACTGACACAAACCCATCAATCATTTCAAAGGTCGGCACACAAAACACGAACGAGAGAACGACGGCACGGGAATGTATACCAACATATAATAACCTCATAACGATACATCGAAATTCATTTGTTTGATTTATTTAAAATTTTAAATTAATAGGGAGGTTGCGAATATGAATGTTTATGTGAACGTGTACTCAAAGTGCATGACGTCATTGATGTGTTGGTAGTTTCTTCACTTAGTAAAGAATGCGTAACTGACGTAGTTATTAGACTTTTAAATTAAATGCCGAGCATAGCCTTTATTTGCCAGGCAGCTTTATGCTGAAATATGACAGGCATATATGTGTGCCCCAACCCGGATTTGAACCAGGATCGCCGGATTAGACGGCAAGCGCGCTAACCATTAATCTACGGAGGCCACATGTGTGTTCTACGTCACAATTATGTGCGTAGTGCACGAGGAATCGAGAAGATTACATCGACTGATCATATTTTAATTACGATGAAGTCGATTCAACTACAATGTGACTATTGACAGGCGACTTACAATTTCAAATATGTACGTCTACGTGTACGGGTAACTACTGTAGCGTAGCTGCCACGCGTATAATGTTCACGTGTGCGTTCGTTTTGCAACCTCCCGATTACTAGTATATTAAAAGCCGTAACTTTTAAGTTTCGAACTTCGTTTAATCGAATTCGATTGCTTCGATCCGTTATTTCGGATAATACTCGGTATATGTATAGAATGAAGGGTTTTCGAGTGTATATAGTTGTGCTAATGAGAAACTGAAGTCACGGGGTAATGTAACAGATCCCTGCTAGTTTAATTATTGCGGGGGAATTGCGGGGGAATTGCACCGCAATTTGTCGGCGAAAGTTTTTGCTGCAAATATAACTACGGCTCGTAGATCTACCGTGTAAAGTTGTTTATTGATAGCCGCCCCAAAAACAATAGCCGCAGACGGCGCTAAAGTTTTTGCTGCAAAATATAACATAACACGCATGCGCATTAATAACTGTCACTGTCGCGCGTTTTAGGAAAACTATGGTATGTACGACATTTGAACTCATTTGTTATATTCTGCGGTTTATATAACAATTTTAATGTTCGTTAACATTGAAACATCTCTATTATATGATTAATTGTATAGAAACTTGACACGGTTGAAGAAATATGAAACAGTTTATCATAAAAAATGAAGATGTTATCTAAAATTCTTTATATCAAATTAAGGTCAATATAAAAGCTTGCTGGGTCGAGAACAATTAACGAAAAAGAAGCACTGATACAGTTACTGTTTCACATGGCGCCGTTGCGAATTATCTTTAAAAGATATTTCGCTATTCTATTCAGTTTATGTATCACACGGTACGTAACTTAAGGAGGCCGCATAGTCTTTCCTAAACAAGCGATGTCATGGGGTTACGTCTTGAAGTATAATAATTTGTAAAATTCTCAAAATACCGGTATATGGTTATGATGGTGTGTAATAGTAGCACGGGTCGTGCACGGTGGTCTTTGAAGTGGTGTGCGTACTCCCCCCCCCCTGGCAAGTGGATACCCAGGCCGCGACTGGTGTAGCTATCATAAGGTGTCCATCCATACCAGGAGCTTAGCGAATAAGACATAATTCTTGGATTTTGTCTGGATAATATAAATGGGTACTTTCTATATAACTGAAATCATGTCAAAAGTACGACAGTCTTGAGTCATAACGCATACTGTAAATCATTATTTTTCGAGGGTGTTGAAATTTTTCTTTGATTTCGTTGACCACTTGACCACGAAATCTCATACCCATGATTAATGGGCCCCTCACATACAGAACATTGGTGGATCCTTCCATGTAATTTGTGATTAAACCTCTCCTACCTAAACACGACTCACTAATATATTAGCGACTGTCGGGGCTTTAAACTTACAAAAACTATCGTATTTATTGTTATGATCAGAAAACAATGTGTCGATAATTGACAAATATTACGAGAGTGTGATGTTTTTACGCACCTTTTATAACCATCAATATCAACACACACGTGTTGTTTCGTATAAACATGTATACATATAAGTACTGTACACAACCATAAATTCGAGTGGGATACATTTTTTGTTGAATTGGTGGATGAAATCAATCACGAAACCAACACACGTCATTAGATGGCATCTAAAGTACGCCGTAACTAGAGGCGTTTTTCCCATTGTTTTAAATCCGTATAAATTCATGCCCTAGTGGAATTGTCATTTTAACATTAATTATGATACCCCAAAATGGCATAGTTTACAGAAAGGCCACAATTTCATTTTATTTTTAAGTTTACGGAAAAATTTAAACAATCTGTCCGGATGTGGCCGGAATAGAAATAAAGCTATAGGACTAGGACAAAAGGGCCATAGGTCGCACACACAATGACAGGCGAGGAATCGATAGGATCCTTTTTATTCCCACTCCCTCCTATGGACTGATTTAAAAAAAGGTATTCTCGTAAACCTAAAACAAAAATGAATATTGTAGTATTAAAAAACTAAAATGAATATTGTAGTATTAAAAAACTAAAATGAATATTGTAGTATTAAACAAATAAATGTACCTATTTAAGATTAAAAACAAAGCTCAAACTTGAACACAATCTAAGTTAGTAGAACTGAGCTTAAGACGCCCCAGTTTCAAACACAGAAAACCAATGAAAAGAATTAAGTAGATTGTACCAGACATTTATTTAAGGAATGTTATGAGATTCAACATAATTTTGGAATTAAAATTGACTGGTTGTATCTGTTAAATAATGATAAATAACACATTTATGTTAGTATTAGAGATTCTATCAAGAATGTTTAACTCTTTATCAGCTCAAATAAAGGTGAAAAAGAGGGCATATATAGTTCTAACTCAATAATGATAGTCTAATTGAGCGTCTATATAGAATTTTATGAGTTTAAAGATTGCTTAGATTTTCATTGTTGACACTTTAAATCTCCGCTAATCCACTTTAACGATTAGCTCGATTTTACCTCGCTACCAGAACAAGAGCCATTGTTAGAAGCCTGATATTGACCAAGGGAAAAACAATCTTAAAAAGTTTTCGAATAGTTTAAATAACTCGAATGATATTTCAACAAACATATTACACAATTATTTGCACTCTTAATTTGTAGTTATAGGTCACCTCTACCACGTACCCTCCTGTCCTCTCCTTATGTTTCTCCCTCCATCATTTTACTTTCCCTCCTGTCTCCCATTTCCCTGTCCCCGTTCTGTTGATTCCTGGCCTTTCCTCAAACTGTCACCTACCTCTCACCAATCGGGACACCTCGGACCATTTCTTATCACGTATAAATGCCGTACGGACCGTTCCGATTAAACGCTCACTAACATCTCCCATTGTGTCACCCTTACCTCGCCCACTCCCCTTCATGTTTATCACTTTTCACTTCTCCCCTAACGTTCTCACCCCCATACACTCTACACTCTCTCTGTCCATTCCCCCGTTTCATCTGAGGCATCTCCCCTGTCCATTCTTATTTTCTCACAGTCTATTTCCGGCCCTCTCCTACAGTTTTCTTTTCCCTTCGCCTCAACTTCTCCCTCTCGTCCCCATCCCGACCTCTTCGCCCCTCTTCCCCAGTTTTCGCTCCCACCACCCCTTGTCTCATCTCACTAATCGTCCTCAACTTTATGTATACCGTAAATGTATGAATCTCTCAAAACATAAATTCCATATCTAAATAGTTGGAATACTAAATGAGTTGTAAAAAACATAACTTAACCTAAACAAATTATTTTTTGTAAGCAGAAAATTGAATCAACCAAACCATACATCACACGAACTACAAAGAAACTTGAAATGTTTTCCACGGAATGCGTTCACATTTGATTGAATATAATTCGTATTGACGGTGATTTTAAACGAGCGATAAAATCATTTATTTATAAGGAAGAAAATAAGAAGAGCTAAGTCATTGCTCGCATGTACGACCTTTCAACTTTAACACTTCACAATTACAAGTTCACGAATTCACGAGGTTATGCGTTTTGTTTTTCGTGAATGTCTTAAATGTATGCGTTTTGAAATTGTGCATGCGTGATATCGCGATTATATCAAAACAAAGTGAAAGTATAATAATAAATCGGACAATAATTATTCAAAAATCATGCAATTAAAATATATTGGCGTCATAAAGGCTAACTCGTGAGTTAATGAATTTGATTTCGCAATTAAGCATTCACCTGTTTTGAAACTTAAAGCATCCATAGTTCACGACGTTACGCTCTTTGTTGGCGTACATTGGCAATTTATAACATTTTTACACTTCAATATTGCATAAAAATCGTTTTAGAAATACGGTTGTTTATATTTTGATATCACAAGCAAGAAAAAAGAATCGCCATGCTAGTAATGTGATCAGCATGTACGTTTAATTATTAGAATATATTAAATTAAACATAGAATGACGGAGAACGTCACAAAAACGTCATGTAAGATTAACATAATTGACCAATGCGCAGTGTTTAGCAGCTCGGCAAATTCATTTAAGTGTCTTCCAGTAACAAACCGTGAGCGAAAAACATATTCAACTGAAAACGTAAGATTTAATTTCTTTCCGCGACAAGATTTGTTAAAACTTCAGTATTTTCTATAACTTAAGTCGACTTTCTATAATCTTTATTTTGACAAAAAGTACATGCTTCCTACTTAAGAATTGGGTATAATTTGTACGATTATGACTTTGAACTAGGCTTTTAATATAGGTATACTTTTTTCTAGCCACGATGTCACACGCATCAAAAAGTGCACAAATTAAAATTGTGATGTTGCTATGCCTCAAAATATTTAAAGAAGTATGCATTTATTAAAACGACTGCGACTACAACCAAAAAGTACATATAATTGTCTGTATTTTGATATGAATAAGTCTTACATTCAACATAGCTTTATTTTTATTTATGAATTTTGGCAAATCTAGCCATAATGTCACACCATTGAAATTAACGTAACGTCAACGTCTACGTGATCGGTAGAATCGTACCCGTTTTAATAAAAGAGTCGATGTACTGCAGATTTAAATGAAAATTTGTATGAATGAAGTATGAGCTGTGGGGTTTATGTAATTATGGTGTTTTAGTCTGAAATAGTAAGTTTAGCGGTATTAAAAGCGCCACTTTTCGGGACGTGGTTTTCGTAGTATTTTCTAACTTACTTTCTCATTTTTGTACATGTATTTTAATGTCTCGGCAAAATGCAAATCATCTACTTGTATGGAACGATACGCAGCGTATTATTGGTATATTCTGTTGTATGTTTAATTAAAATGTACGACTGTAACGCCTTAATTACCCCTCCGCCTCGCCATATGGCCGATCTAAAAACTGCCATACATATTGCGTAAAAATGCACTTATCAATCAAGCGGGTTGCTCAAAACCATTTTAATTTTACAACAATATTTTTTAAACCTATCGCGAAATATGTGACGAATAAAAATATGGGGTTTACGGCATATTTTAAGAAAAATTGTATTCGAAACACCCAAATAAGTCTTGTAACGTCAATAATCGTTAAAAACGTCAATAACGTCGGAATTGGTTACGCTAATGTACGCCAACGTCTCTGAACGTATTATTCGACTGGCTGCTAAATACAGGTTGTGTTGCATTTGTAAAGTACATGTAAGGTCATTCCAAATCGTTCTCCGTTTAGCGTCCGCGGACTGATAGGTTTGGGCGTCTTGAGAAGGAAAAAACAATTTTTAAGTAATAAATGTTTATTATTCCAGCGTATTCTTTGCTCTTATTCAATGAGATTTGTAAAGATTGTATGTAATTTTGAATATTGACTCTCAATTTAAGTTCAGTATTAGTTATTTTACACAAACACGTTTTCAGTTATTTCAGCAAGTAATTATAATTGACAATACATGAAAGCTATACTTATTAGCCATATAATGATGAGGATAGAAGTTGGTATGCCCATGGTTTTTCAAGGGCTTCGTTTTTCTCTCAGGGTAGCTAGATTGGTTTTCGAACTTAGGGCGGACGCTAAACGAAAAAAAACAACTTGGTATGACCTAATTAAAAAACCGATAGCGTTGGGCAGTCCGTAGTTCATGTATTATATGACTGGTCTCTAAAGACAAGTTTCACTGTAAATAAATAATGCCCCAACATCAATCTCTGTAAGTGTGTAGATACATGAACAAGGGTTCCCATTAAATTCGGTGACTGTACATTAATTATGCGACTTGAGTTTTTAAATAAATAACACACTATTCATCATGAATGTTCTTTTGACACATATTTTATGGGTAAGTAAACATATAAATATTGTAGATATGCCCCCATTATCATTCCAGGGTCGAATATATAAAAAAACTGTTTACCAAAGTCGAATAAGCATGGGCTTTGACTTGCCTAATTATACTACCCTACAAGATGATAAAAGATCTTTAGAACCTTTCATTTGTCAGCAAAAAGTAAACGACATTTTCGTTTTCAATATCTCGGTTAGGTCTATATAATAATAGTAGAATCTACCAAAGGGTGACACAATTCATTGAGAAATTACATTGTAACTTGGTTGTATATAATGTTTACAGTATGTTGATTTTACTACTATTTCGATTTGAATCCATTCTTTCCTTTGCGGCCATTTAAATAACACATTTTTATTATTTTATTATCAAGCTATTGAACAGCGAACACTCAATGTACGAGAGCACATTAAACATTCGACGTATCAAGCCTCAAGTTTCAAATAACACCAATGCAAATATACCGAGTTCTTTTACAATGCCTCTTGACCTGTTATTTGAATACTGTTGAACTAATTTCAGTTTCAAACGAATTTATTTCAACAATTTTAGATATAACTAGTCACGTCCGATTGGTAATATCCGAGAGGGTTTTAAGGTGGTACTAAGGTATTTTAGATTTTTAATTACACATAAGCTCTTCGTAGCTACCAAGAGCTTTTTACCACCGATACTTAAAACAGATTTAGTTTATCCTTTATAAATATGAAAACTTGAGAAAACTAAACGGTTCAGAGATGCATAAATCCTATTTTAGCCGGCGAAGATGGGATTACATCGCAATGTTACGACCCTAGACAGCGTAAACAGCTTAACGTAATGTGACAATGGTTGGCCTAATTGGAAATATATTTAACAGATGGTAGACCTTGTGTGCGAAAAAGGACAATGTCGTTTACAAGTGTTTAACTGGTCACTTTCCTTTACTGGTACGATTTGGCTAGATGTCTTGTTATTTTTGTGTGTCATTACGATTTGTATTCCTCATCTCCATAAAACTACATTTTGTATTAACCCAATTTTACGACTGGGAAGAATATATATACACGTCCCTGCTTACGATGAATGAAGATCTACACAAAATGTACATGAACAGAAGCATTGCAACAGAATATACTTAAGAAAAACTTTTAGGGCAAGATTAAAGACACCTTATTATTATAACATTACCTACAAAATACATGTTTAATAGAGTGGTGAAGTATGCCCCTTGTCCTATGACCAAAACCCCCAAACATATATTTTCACGAGAAACAAATCAAACTTGATATCCATTAGGGAGCTTACGAATGAGAATACGTTTCGCAACCTGTCTATTGTCCGGTGGTCAGATATGTGGTGTATGGAATGTGTGTTAAAACGTTCTTATATGTTGGCTACTAACTGTCCGGTCGTCCGTTGATCAACACTAAGTAGGAGTTGATGTATGGTATGTTGTATATTTAATGGTGTTTTGTCAACAACATTTCTGTATAAATATATATAAAAAACAATGATAAACGTATGTCATATGCCACTCTTTACTTTCCTTAACTGATACCAACTTGATCTTCTGATGGCCTGACCTCTGAAAGATACGTGGCTCCTACAGACATATAGTGTCAAATAAAAAATGAAGATGATATCATCTTGGTCAGTAGTACGTATACTAGTCATCAAGGCACACTGAATAGAATATGTAGAGAGTGAGTTTTGAGGTGGTCACCAAAGCCAATATTGAGACGCTGTGAACCTTCCAAAATAGCTGCCTCCGATAAATCTGCAGACTATTTTGGCAGAACAAAAACACCAAAAAAAAACATTTAGATTGGACAAATTCCGTCTTCACCATCCAACATCGAGAGAGACGCTTTTGAAGATTTGACAAACTCTGCCTTTACCATCCAACACATTCAAGAGAGTTCCGTTCGATGGCTAAGACATGTTCTTAGAAAGCAGACCAAATTAAGACCAACTTAACCCTCATATAGACACTTAAGTTAAGATACCAAGACAATAATTAAGTTCCACATGTTCAGAACTGAGAGAGGCGAAAGTTTAATACTTTGGTAAGTGCTTTGATAAAACAGTACACAGGAGCTGTTTGAAGAAACCTTGTGGCGACCTTTAGAGTCGGACTTTAATAGAACAATTTGTATGTAAACGCCAAAAACTAAAAAAATAAATATTTATATTTAAAAAGGTCTAAAATTAGCATACACGGAAATATGCGACAGTAATACAAAGGCCCTATGTACCAAGCACTACGTGGATTATTACAAATAACAAGTGTTGGATATATATGCTTTCCGCTACTTGACAACTGACCTTTTCATACTGAATGTACACATGTTCAAAAAACATAATTCACAGCACAAAAAATCAGTACAATTATAGTTTTTCAATTGAATTACCGAGTACAATACTCACTCAAAAACGCGATTGTAAAAAAACGCAAATATATATTTTATATCATTGTACTGACCTATAAGTTCCACCGTAACTGTCAATTATATTTGTATGAGTACAGAATGTTTTGCATTTACTGTTTATGTGTCACATGTTTTATGTGCCTACGCTAAACGGGCAATAAAAATCTGAGTTCATGTATACAGTGGTCGTATTGTTGTATACTAGTATGTTACAATTGTTGTAGAAATAGTCTCCACATGACGCGTACTTTGGGATCGAGAGGTCCCGGCTTCGAACCCGGCTGCGCCACTGCTTAATTTCTCTGAACAAGAATAACCCACCGTGCTTCACTCGAACAAGGTGTTAATTGGTACCTAAGAGGACGGTGTCTGAACATGTTCCATATTACTGGACGGCGTGGACGCCGTATATCGATGTTGGCTGCATACCTACCAGGAGAGAAATAGTCTTAACAGGGGGACTTGAACACAGGTTCCCTTAGGTAGCCCAATGGCCAGGAAAAGTTAAATTTCAGAAGGTGGCTGAATGGCTGAATTGTCGAAAGCTGTCCTCGAAAACGGGTAACTTAACTTTTTTACTTTTACGCGGATGTTGTTGATGAAATCGTGCGACATCCGGACGGACATCGAACCCTAACGTGTATAAACCTAACCACTGTATGACCTATTGGGATAACATACAATTCAACGTGTATGACTTATTGCGATAACCGGAAGTTGACTCGTTTATCCTCTGTGAGTCTAGTCGTACGTAGCTCGGAATGTGCTCTTAGGATCGTACGACATTCGCTGGGCACTCGTACGATGTCCGTTCTTGTAATAAGCTCAACACAACAGCGAAAACAAAACGCTTAATATATCGTATCTTTCAATGTAATCCGAAAATAGCTAAATGCAAATCTAATGAACGAAGAATGATCTTGCCTCTAACGTATAGCGTCTAAACGTGCATTATTTTTGTTGCAGCCCATTAATTACTGAAAACTCATTATAATACCTGTGTGATTTAATTTCGCTAATGGTGTGAATGAATTCGACCTTGAAATTATATACACTCGAAAAACTGACATCCTGAGTACGAAATTCCCATTTTATGCATTCGTACTTGAGCATTAACGTACCCAAGAACTTTACTGCAATTTTAAAATTCCGCGAAATTTATTTTATACGAATGTTCAACTAGTTTACAGTAGCGGCATCAATTTTATGAATCATACTAAGAAACATTTTAAAGTTATGAGTATGTCATTCTGACATATGAAGAGTGAGATGGCTGACACCAAAGTTCACATACCGTATCATTCAAAAGAGTGTTAATAATTAACATCTATTTTATGTGAATACAACAAAACGTGTTTATGATGTAATTACAAATACTTTATCGTTTATTTTCTTTGACATACCACCCCTGGTAACATACATTAT
Source organism: Spisula solida (assembly GCA_947247005.1). NCBI lineage: Eukaryota > Metazoa > Mollusca > Bivalvia > Venerida > Mactridae > Spisula > Spisula solida. The sequence goes on along the minus strand of OX365948.1, from coordinate 57,179,627 downwards.
AGTTACATTATTTTCTATATCAATAATAAAAAACTTCCTTTAAATTAAAAAAATACTTGATACAGGTTAAAACGCCCATCACTTATGCACCTATCAATGTTTTCCCCCAGGGGGGGGGAGCGGCGGGCATACACGGGACTTTTGACAGAAGGCTGTTCCCGATAGGTGGGAATTTGACAGACCGAATGGTGCCGAGTCCCGGGAAATTTTGACTTTGGCCGAAATTTTGATCCCGGGTGGTATGTAAAGCATCTCCCAGTGAGGGATTTTGACAAATTGCCCTTGCTCTAGGGTGGCAATTTAGACTTTGAAAAAGTAAAAATGTCAAATTCCCCTGGGTCAGCCCGCCCCCCCCCCCCTCCTGGGGGAAAACATTGATAGGTGCATTACTTGCGAACATTTTATATACGTTGCTCTTTAAAGGTGGTCTTTAATTAACTCAATATTAAGAACACCTTAATAAGCTGATTACCATAAAATCAACAACTCTAGCTGAATAATATCACAGAAGACATAATTAAATCGTAGATAGGTCACAATTTTTCTCAACAACTCTGTTTTCAACCAAAGTGGAGAAATTATTTGTAAGAAATCATCATAAATCTGTATTATATTATACATGTCTTAACATACTACCTTAAGAAAATAAAGATTTTATTATTATTATTATCGCCAATGCTGATAATGCAGAAGAAACATCCAAACGTTTACCTAGTATTAGTGTTTTTGTTGTTTCTGTGTACGTTCGACTGAGATAGTATTGTCCAAAGTCATCCGGGTGTTCCCTGTCAGATTTTAATGACCCCCAACTACAAAGAAAGAGACGTTTGTGGTACAAGGGACCCGGATGCAATACCCTAGCTCTTTCCGAATAGACACCTCAACTATTTAACATGCTTGGTGTTCAGCGCCGAAACACGCAATACTACCACTAGGTTTTGAATCAGTTCAGGGGTGGTATTCAATATTGATCGTACTTGACTTAAGGATAAGGACAACCTATCAGATCACACCATAATAAACTTTCGGTCAGTAACAGGCGATATGATTGGCTATCCTTATCCTCCAATTAAAAAAGACCAATATTGAATACCATCCAAGGACACTGAAATGTGACCCGACCGAGTTTCGAATCAGGGACCAATAACTCCTCAACCACCGCGCCACCAATATAAGTATATATATATCACGCTGGTTACCATCAAGTCTACTGTAAAATCGAATATTTTCGAGAGAGATTAAGTTTCGTTACATTCGCGAATTCGGTAAGTCCGCAAAGTTTTACGACCGCGAACTTAAACCACGAAATTAAATCACAGAAATTTAAAAGTCACGAATATTTTACGCAGCGACTATACTTCATAAAAGCAAACTCGGGAAAGCTTGGTCTTGCAAAATCATATGATTATACAGTAGGCGGTCCATGTAGGCAACATGAGTTGCTAACTTCGATATCGGTCAATATCGTTATCCTTGGACAAACAAACATGAAAGACTGGTGAGAAGAGAATAGCAAATTTGTGATATTGTGAGCTCGCGAAAATACTAGTATATGATTATACAACACACGGTCCATATAGCCAACATGAGTTACTAACTTTGATATGGGTCAATAGCATGATCCTATGACAAACAAAGATGAAAGTCTAGTGAGAAGAGTTAATTGTTTGGTGATTGATTTCTACTTAAATGGTATCATAACTGTTTGATCTAGGTACATACTAAGTAAATGTTATATCTTCACGACTTGTTATGAACTGTTGACAAATTGTCGATAGTTTCCAACGCCGGAAGCGTTTTAAAAGCCTAACCACAGAACGAACAAATTTGATTGTATAATATACAAATGTACAAGGCAGTCGTGGTCAAAAACATTATACGTACATATACTTAACTATTTTATAAACAGACTGTAACATCATTTTGTTTGACGGGAATGGGTTTTCACGGATGTAACTTCGAAGGACCCAACTACGAAATAAAAGCCCCACACATATTTTAAGTACAGAAAAGTATTCTGTCCTGGCAGTTTCTTAGTGAACTTTGAAATTCCTGACTTACTGCACGACGAAATTTCACATGAACATAATTCCTCGAAAAAATTATGCCTACGAACTTGGAAATGATACCTCGGACACAATGAGGAAATATTCCAATTAAACGTTGTTCGGTTGCCTTTTGTGTAAGCCCTATACGTAGTGAATCGTTGTTTTGCATTACAAGAAAAGACATTACAGCAGATGGCTGCTTATTTCAGGTGGTCACTTAGACAAGTTTGACTGAATATCAACTTATTCTTTTCCTTTTACTAAGTTTTAGAAATACGTGAAACACTTAACAACGATGTAGCACATGGCATGTCAACATACACCTTATTCTATACAAAATGTAATGGTGTCCCTAAAATAGCATTGACGTTTTCCGAATGTCAACTAAAGTTTCCATTTTACAAATAAACGTAACAATATAAAATGATGTAACAACATTGCAACCAAGCCTTTATATAAAAACGTGAATTGTTACTTTTATAATCGTGTACTATGTCCCTAAAATAGCATTGACTTTGTTTTTACTATTTGACTCCGTTATTTGAACATTGAAATCAATCAAGCATGCTCGTTAAAACCAATTTTTAAAATTAATATTTACTAAGTATACATGTTTTATATATTTAGCGTCTTGGAATCGCCGGAACTGAAACATGGGTCACTTAATCAACAGCCCACCCACTCAAACAGTTGAGCGTGTTGAAATACAAATGTAAATAAGTATAAATATAACTCAGCGTGTTTTTATTAATACCTGTACTTGTAAATTGTATGTTTATCAAACTCACCAACTTAGTGAAAAATCCATATTTTTCTGGCAAGTATAACATGTTAAATCCTCACTTATATTGACCGAAACACATCGTACTACTGTATGAAACGTTGGCGGTAGATTAATGACGGTTTCAACAGGTAAAACCTCGAGCGTGGATGTCAACATTGCTATAACAGTAAGTTCATTCACTGTACGAGAACATATTTCACATTGATTCCCTACGTGAAATGAAAGATGGAATGTTATTGGGGACATAACCCTTGACTTCATTATCGATACGACGTTCAAAATTCAAAACGTCATGCGGTTAGAACTTCGCTTTATATATGTTAATACATTTTGTATACGGATGTATTTTACATAACCAATTAAAAATATGAACCAGGAAAGATGTAAGGAGTGAAGGACCGCCGAATGTAACATTTGTCACATAATTATGTAAAAAACAGAAACGTACTAATAATATTTTTGCAGTATGTATAAAACGTTATACAAATTTAAAATCTAATTGTTACCAAATGGAATATCGCTGTTAGCGACATATGTAATGAACGTCAGAAATGAAGTAACGGCATTTAGTCAGATACATGGCATTGTGCTTAAACGATTTCCTTCTTGTAAAAGAGTTAAAAACCAGAAACCACAACACCAATGCCTTTCATACACTTAACAAACTTTATAAGTGTGTACATGATTTAACATTATAACTTTCTTATTTGTAAATATTTCTAAATGAAATTATACGTACATGTATATGTTATTGAATATCAGATGCTTGAATAAATAATTGTGTTTCTTACAGAATTAAACACAGCGGTTCACTGAACCAAGAAACATCAAAACCCTTAAAATTCTATCCATCACCACAAAGGAATGCGAGAGAAGCCAGCGTTCCCTTTAATGCTACCAATATAATGAAACCTCTTCACAATGGCAACATTAGTCAACCAATAAATCATAGAGGTCAAATCTTTATTGTAACCCACATGGCATCTATCAACATGTCGGTAGAGTATCCTTGTTCAAACAGTTTACAATCCTTCATACTTCATCTAGTTATTATTTGAAAGCACGAATTGAACATCGTCAAATAATTACTACTCTCAAATCTACGTTATCAAAGTTTTTTGTGTGAGAAAAGATTTGGTCCAAAACACAAACTTCTTGGTAGGGGGGAACAAGTATCGAAATTAAATTTGTTTTATATCAAAAAGTGTAATCATTTTCAAATAAACTTTTATTTACCGATTCAAACATACGTTCTTTGTAAAGTTCTATAAATCGACTTACATTATGATGCATTTGACTTTTAAATGCGCAAGTAAATTTTAAAATTGCAAAAATATTTGACCCGATAAAGACATGATTGTGTGTTATCTAAATAAATATATGAATAAAGCATGAGTCATGTTGTATTCAAATTTGACAAGTTTATTGAAATCCATATAACCATAACAAACATATCTTCAATATTATGACATACACGTCAACGTAAATAAATTTATCTGTGTTTGTTATACAGATATTTCAAAGAATTTTGTCTTCAATTTCAGTGGGTTTCATCGTATTAAAACACCTAACGTGATGACCAATGAAAAACAAATCAGTTTCGGTTGCAAAAGCATTGAACATATTGCGCATGTTTGCATTATCCAATTAATTCGCATGATAGCCTTCGACATCTAAACGGGCGGAGCGTCCTCTGTGATGGCGTCTGGTCTTCCAATCTTCATCTGAACGTGTTAAGAAGTACATATACACACCCAAAGTCCATACATGGCATGTTCGTTAGTATCAATTGTCGGATCTAGCCGGTGACTGCTTCAAAGATGACTAAACATAAAAAATACCCAGTTAAGCCTGCGTTCAGACATAAGTCCTCTTCATTGACTGCAAATTACCCCCAATCAATGTGTCGCGAGCCGGCTGTAACAATTGACGCCGATGGAAGTGCAGTATATTGGCTTTTGTAGCTATTCAAAAACCTAGATTAAATGGAGCATTGTCGCGGGGTAATTCTTGCTCCATTGGCGAAAATGGGGGTCGAACCCTGTGTCTCTCCATATTAAAGCGCGCGTCTGTGCACCACGGGCCATTTTCCACCCACATACGAAACCTCTGGTAAGTCGGACTGAGCAAGTTGTCGTTGCCTACCGGTGTCACGATGTTCAATTAATATTTGTGCAGTACAACTCAAGTATGCATTACTTTCATAAAACATAAAACATATCAAAAATAAGTTGAAAGAAGAAACTATATATCAAACGACGAAAAACACCTGGGTGTATTAGTTACACATACCTTGACAAATCAAACATACTTTATATATGAGCTAGTATAAAGTATTCACATAACAACTTACTAGTATCTATATCCAACATCTATGTAATTAAGTGAAAACTGAACCCAAAATAAGATACATCAAAATACAAAAGCACGCATATCTATATCACAGGTAACTGTATCATTGATTAAGAGTAAAAAATAGCTTCTTTTATAAAATTTATGTTATCTAAGACATTATAAATTTTATGAAAAAATTGTTGTTGTTCACTCTTTATTAATGATACAGTTATCTGTGATCTATATAAGTAAAAATGTAAAAAAGTATATTACCTAGTTGGAAACCACAGCACATTGGCTTTTGACCTTCTCATGTACATACTCATACACACACCGAAGTGAAATGGAGCAACATGTTTTTTTTGTCGCTCAAAGAAAATGACCAGTGGCGAAGAATCGAACCCGGGACATTTCGATCCCAAAGCGACCCGAACTACATAGAGGCCACCGAATCAGTGAGAAACTCTAGCTATTTCCGAATATACCCATTGGTTCTTTAACGTGCCCGTTGTACAACACTAATACACGCGGGGCTATCGCTGGGTAACAACTAGTATATCCCCAGTTGAGTAGGAAACAATGAAAAACGTTTAAGAAATTACCAAGTGCCCCGGTCGAGATTCGAACCACATCGATCCGTAGCCAAGAGCATTACCGACCCGACATTCGTGTCACCTCAAATTGTATATTTAATACAAAATGATTGAAGTGATATATAGTAGAATCATTTGGCTGCCAACAACAGATGGTTGCTTAACTTGATTTTGATGACAGCTAAGGCAGATTTGAATAAGTTTATGCATTTCTAGCTACGTGACAAAGTTGTCATGAGTATGCAGTAATTAATCGCACTGCAATTCCGCCCAACCTTTGAGACACGTGTTACTTGGCTAAGTTGAAATATTAATTCATTCGTTAGAAAACATACTTGCACAAACACTAAAAATAATACACACCTATAATTATAATATAAATTGGAAAACAAGCTCGAGGCTGATATTTAAATTCCTTTTTTGTACTTTTCATTTTACGAGAACTTTGTTAATAATTTCTTTATCCGCCTTGACAGTCAAGTGGTAGAGCGTCCGCTTCGTGCGTGAGAGGTCTCGGGTTCGATTCCATGCTTTGACATACCAAAGCCTCCGTAGCTAAATGATTAGCCCGCTTGCCGTCTAATCTGGCGACCCTGGTTAAAATACGGGTGGAGACACACATATGCCTGCCACATATTTCAGCAGAAAGCTGACTGGTAAATAAAAGCTATGCTCGGCAACACTTTGAAATGAAACTGGTATATCTCCGTCGCTTTGAACTCGGCAAAGTTAGTAATGTTACCGGAAGTTGCTGGTTTACAGGTGCCCGGGTGTAACTGGGTAGTCTCAACATGAATGAAATACTTCGTTCAATATTTTAAAATGTAGAATGTTGATCAACTGAAGCAAAATGCACGTATCAAAGGTGTCAGAATAAACAAATGTAATTATTGCTAATTAATACGTGAAAAGCTGTTTACGGGATAGGTAAACGATGTACACTTTGTAGGGATTATGCTATGGGAGCCTTGTGTTTGAATTTGTATAAGGAACATATTTATGCGTACAGACACCATTTATGGGGATTGCTTAAAGCCAAACCCACCGTGTATATTATCTACACTCCGTTACCATGTGAATAAGGACATGGTCTTTATCGTATATCAGTAATGTCGATTGCCTACAGCAAAATAGCAACAAAACACAGAAAATTAATTTACATTAGAGTCATAATGGTCGATATAGTGGAGATATTGGCTTGTATCGAGCATCTAGATCGGAATTGTTTAATTGTGTATCAGTGTAGATCAGATAGCTAGTTGTCTGTCTATAGTCATGATATGTCAGCTGTCAACACCAATTTGCCGGATAAATTCAGAATGTTCGCAAGATTTAATGTACATTAACACATCAAAATTAAGACTGCAATTTTTGGTACTCTTAGAATACGACAGATGCTTCATAAACGCGATAGCGGTACCCTCAAGTACTAATGTGAGAGACGATTGTTTTCTAAAAGAAAACAACGTAATTATATTAAGAAACTACAGATTTTGTAGACTTAATCTTTAAAATTTCATAATGGCGAGAAGTCGAAGCATTGAATGTCCGGGTGGACATGGACTGGTTGTTGGGGACATTTTGGAGCGGCGGCCGGAGAAATCTGAAGTCTTGCTTGAATTGTCTACTGCTACAGGCATCGGCGTCCAGCTCCGATGGCAACTATGGTAACTAATAACTAAACGTGCCCGGATACCACAGTAGTACATTGCACGATGTCCGGATTATTTGTGATTTGAAAGGACCATGTTAACTTGTCCGAGCTATATTTCATGACTGTCTGTATATTGCTGGCTTATAATTAAAAGGTCCTACTAACGACCTTATAAGACTCATGCATATTTGAAATCTGCATCTCAAGTCGCTTCTGTCATGTTGACCAAACCGAAGTTTAAAAAGCGTGTTCTTCTATTACTAAAATGTTAAACATGCAGTAGTTTTCAGACAGTTTGTTCTTGTTTTCTCAATATAAGGATTACGACTTTCTAATTCTAAGCCAGCGATATGTCAGGTTAGACGGTGTATCGAAACATGCACGTGTTGACGATTCATTGTAGACAGGGAATGTGATTATCATTGACAGATGGTCTCAATAAATATAGATAGATGTCAGAATGATTATTGCTGGACTGACATCAATTTGTATAATGTGTTAAATAGGCATGTTTACACATACCGACCTGTCAATGATGGAAAACTTGATTAACGATCTTCTGTTCTATTCTGTTCTGTTCTGTTCTGTTCTGTTCTGTTCTGCTCTGCTCTGCTCTGCTCTGCTCTGCTCTGCTCTGCTCTGCTCTGCTCTGCTCTGCTCTGCTCTGCTCTGCTCTGCTCTGCTCTGCTCTGCTCTGCTCTGCTCTGCTCTGCTCTGCTCTGCTCTGCAGCTTTATTTTGCTTTATCCATATCCCGGCTTTTTTTATTTTAAAATTACCTTTAATTGCTCAACCAAGTGTCATATTTTGATTGAAAAATTCGATGATGTTGTAAAGATTAACCAAACTCCATTTTTATTCATATTAGAATAAATGTTAAACATGCAGTGACTAATATGTAACTCAGAATGACATGATCGCAATTTCATTTTAAAAACGAGCAATTATGTGATTTGAATAAAACATGCTTTGTAATGAAAACCAGGTCGACACACTTTTGATAATCGATGAGCTTCGTGCAAACTTCACCCGCCTTGAAAATTACCAAAGAAGAAACGAATCAGTTTTCGTTTTTATTATTCGTCACTGAGAATAACGCTTTTGATCTGTATTTTATATGGCCCCGCTCGGCGTTCTATTATTGTGCAGTTTGGTGTTTATATGTATATTGTTGCAGTCCGGTTAATTCTGGATGAGCCTTTGTACATTACTATACAATACATGTACTGTTACGGTGAATCGGACCTTATCACTGACCACAACGGACGCGACTGGACCGCATCATCTTGACTTGCTTGTATCGGTCAAGTAAACAAGTACGAATGGACCCTGACACATCATTTATTGTCACCTGTGTCAATGGTCATACACAATTGAATTAGCAACAACGTTAGACTACTTTAGACCCGCCATATATCACAGATCGAGGCACATCAAACGTATTTAATTAATGTTTATCGTAACGAACTTCTTTAATAATTAAGATGGTTCCGGATAACAAATTGTTACGGCTCAACAGGGTTGTTAGTGTAATCTTAAAGTTCATCTTAAGTCTTACCCCGGGTCATTGCAAACAAGTCGAATCTTTCAAACCATCACGACATACATATTGCACGCATTTATAAAACCCATATAGTCATTTTCGTTTGATGCTGTTTTTTGTTGACAAATGTTAAATTGCTAGTAATTTTAACACCGTCACATCGATCGAATAAAATTACTCTGTATCAAAATGACTAGAGCGAACATTTAAAGGTTTTTCAACCGTGGGAATTACTCTTATTTTGCAAATCTCGTCCATAAATTGGATTTAAAAAGTTAAATATGTAGCAACCCGTCCATTATTACCGCGAAATCCATCCCCTACCCAGTGTGAAGTCTTTCTGTAGGCACGTATTTTATCCTGATCAAATTCTCAAATTTCTTATATTTGTAAAGACATTCGCGGTCATTTGAACTCAACCTCATTTCTATTTTATCAGAAAAGTGAACACATTCATTGTAATGGTAGCGTAAAAAGATAAACATTTTTTCATTCTTTTCTGTCATGATGTTGAGATTAGTAGGTTTAATTGGGAGCAGCGGCCTAGGGGTAGAGCGAGAGGTCTCTGGTACGACCCCGTCTGTGCCACTACTCAATTTCTGCAATAGAGCAAGAATAAAACACAACGTTACACTTAACCGATACCGAGATGTAAGAATGGGTACCTGAGAGGGTAAAAATTCAATCTGCTGTGACTTCGAGGCAGGTCCGTGAAAAGTGTACCAGGTCACCTGTACATATGAGCCGTTCTTCAGGAAAACAGGGCATAGTGACTGTATTATAGTAATCATGAATAAGGTATAGAAATAAGTCTAAAAAAAGAAAAAGTTATGTTCTTTAATTTAATTTTAAGTAATTGAATAATACAGAACTATCTCTTAGATTTAATTTTTCTCATGCATTATGTCGTTGCTATGGTGACCACTTTCTGACAAATACTCATTTTGAGAAAAACTAGGCGTTAGCGGGTAAAACAGTTGCTGCTTTTTCTCTAAATTATTTTGATATGGTTTGTTAAAATAAGAATTTAATTCTAAAATGTGATACAATTTTGAAAAGTCACGTCAAAAATTTATTAAAGGACACTTCATGAACCTGTGACTGCCAGAGGCGCCGAGTGTAACCCACCTGCGACTCAAAGATCGGGTGTAAATGTACAGTCGTTTGAACGAACGCATGTCTGAAAATATCCTTTAACTTGGTACTTTTTTATTATACATGGACCATAGCTTGATAACATATTCAAGCGTACGTACAAACCTTTCATTTATAAACAAGTTCAACACATTCCTCACCGCCTATAATTGATTTCTACTAATTCATTTAAGTTTATTCATGTTTAACGCCGTTTGTCAATCACGTTTCAGTTACTAGACTTAGTATATATATCGTCCGATTCACCTATCCAGTTTTCCTGGGGGGGGGGGGGGGTATTCAATATTGATCTTACTTGACTTAAGGATAAGAAAAACCAATCAGATCACACCATATTAAACTCTTGGTCAGTAACAGACGACGATATGATTGGCTATCCTTATTTTCCAATTAAATAAGATCAATATTGAATACGAGTCCAGGACTGTTTTCAGTTTACCACTAACATGCCTTCGACCAGCAGCCAGCGACCAGCAGACGACAGCCAGTGACCAGCAGACGGCAGCCAGCAGACGGCAGCCAGCGACCAGCAGACGGCAGCCAGCAGCCAGCGACCAGCAGACGGCAGCCAGCGACCAGCAGACGGCAGCCAGCGACCAGCAGACGACAGCCAGCGACCAGCAATATGATGGAAAAGCGACATTGATGTCAAATTTTCATGGAAGGGTGTGACCTGGATGGTTCGAACATATACTGCGTAGAGACCTGCCAAACACAACAAGACTTGTCTTTGGTTCGCATCTAGAAGGAAAGGAAGACCTACTAATTCCTTGCGAAGGAACCTTGACATTGATCGATGTCATGGGGAGAAGCTATAGCCCGGACCATGGACCGAACAAGATGGTGAGCTGTGCTGAAAGCTTTATGCTTCAAGAGCAGTTAAGGTAACTAAGCACTAGTATGTTATTCTCCACTGTCGACCAACGGATACCTGTCAAAATGCGAAAGTCAGTATTCGCAAGAGCCCGCATAATGACAAAGAAAGAGTGGACATGTGACCTGGTGGAACGTTGGGCCGCAGATAGGAAAAATCGGCGTTATTTGGTGAAGACGTGGAGGCAAACCAGCCCGAATTATATAGATTAGGTAAGTTATACCACGTGACTTTTACATCGCCAAAAGCTACATATCCAAGACGAAATTGGCTGAAGGGTCCTGGGAAAAAAAACGGCAAAGCTGCTGAAAAAGATCTTATATTTCGTGGAAAGCAAATAATCCCCTAGCGTGGCGTATATTGAACATAGAAATCGATGAGGAAATAAAAAAAACTTTAGTTTTCGAAGTGAAGCAAATTTGTCTTCACTCTTGGATTTGTAGCCTAACATCACGTGGTATTGCTACATTGGCATAGGAAGGTATTATCCGCTGTGTACGTATCTAACGTTTTATCTTAATAACATATTTGCCCTATTTCAACTCAGCAAAATAAAGTACTACAATACGTAATTACCATATCTATACAATTCAACATCCGGCATTGACCTCTTTACATAGTGAATAAGTGTATGCTTATTTGTTCGAAAAAAAATGTTTTCACTAAAACTAATTTTTGCACGATTTAACCTTCGTGCCACATCAAAAAGCCATTATGTTTTAAATACTAGAGGGAAGTTTGCCATTAAAGGTTTGATTCAAATTTCCACTCAGTGAATGTAAAATACTTCAAATTCACTCATAAAATGTGTCAAATCTAATTTAGACTGAATAATTAAATTGCGTTCACATGAACAAATTAATATCGGGTTAAACACTTAACAGCGGCTTCTTAAAGAGATTAAAAAGTATATAGGTGGTTTATGTTTTGAATTTTGTCCATTCGTGAATTTGGCAAACAAGTGTCAAATCTCTAATTAATAAACATAAGACGCACTCTACCGAAGTATTGCTTTGGTCAACCATAACTAACTCGAATTTAAAGTATTTTAATTAGAGAAACCAGTAAAACTTTCGTTAGTGTATTAGCCTAAGAGCTGAGGGCGATTTATCAAAAATTTGAGCCAATATCTTAAACTTGCACCACAGTTGGTCATATGACTATATATTAAGAACATCCATTTCTTACAAATTTCGTCTTACACAACCGCTCAGAATCCAAGATGGTGTACAAAATGGCCGCCATTTCTACGCGAAACTGGAACTGAATGCTTATTTATGCCGATAACACCCGATAAGTTACAGAAATGTTCCGTATGGCATGCCATGAATTGTTTTGTTTTTCACAAATTTGTTTCGTATTGTACTTATAGGATGAAACATGAATGGAAGACACAAATTTAAATGTTTTGATAGTAAAGTTTGATGGGCTCAAATTTTGAATAAATCATCCTCAGCTCTTAGGCCATATGGTCTATACTTTTAACTAACCGGTGGGCCCGTTTTGGTCGTCTGGCAATAACCTTGACCTTGGCCTTAATTTGATCGTTTCTGTAAGTCAATTTGACGCACACTAATTCAAGAATACTTTCCATCTAAATATTTATTACCATATCAATATATGAAACGACCACACTGGTGTTTTGTTGGTTTCTTATTAATTTACTCTAGCGTTCGAAAAAAAAAATAACACACTTTAAACCCAATTTTTCGAATAAAGTGTTATTAGCTATTAAAGGCGCGTCAATCGATTGTTTAATTTGTATGCACATACTTTGTGTTTGACTATGAACATGTAGTTTTATGTTAATAAACTTTACGTTAAGTTATGATTGTGCGTAAACAGATTTTAAGTAAAATATCGCTAAAATATGATTATCTTTACATCTGTTTGTTTATATGACTTGGGCGTTGACTAAAATACCAACTATTTAAGGGCGGTGCTGCTATGGTCAGGTTCTAAATAGAGATATAGATAAGTGATAGTGGAATACATACATGTACATAAATGATGTAGATGTCAGAGACCGCAAAACATCAATTCCTTGAGTACCAGCCCACTTGATCCCTATTTACAAATCGGTCCCAACATTTTTATTCCATTTAAGGTAGCTCGGGACTTTCCGTGGTCGAATTTAAAAGGTGACAAATGCTGAATTAGTACGGACGTAATATTTATCATGCCCATCTGCGTTGCGTAGTGACGTTTTTATTATCATGACGTCATCTTCTCGTTCGCTGTTACCGTCAGTTCAGTGTCAAGTTTGAACTTACTCGTCCACCTGAGGTCCTCCATATCACCATGGTAGCTTCTGATGATGTTACCTCTTAGTTCTGTTGCATTACTCTCCTAGTAGTGTAGTTTGTAGTACATGCTCCGTGGTTTAATCGTCATCACCACTTGAACAGGCAGTTATTGAACCGCATCATCGATTAAGCCTATTGGTAGAGCGTCCGCTCCGTCGAGTGCGGGAGGTACCGGTTCGATCCCAAGCCGCGTCGTAGCAAAAAGACGGAATAAAAACCAGAAACTCCCTTGCGAGACGGTCATCATTAAAAGGGAAACTGGCTTCTTTTCTCTCCTATCCTCGTGGCGATGGATAACATCAGGAATGAGGTATAGAGAGTGATTAATATAAGTTGGAAAAACTTGTTTCACAATAGACCTTAAATAAATTAGTATAAACTAGTTACTGGTAGCTTCATGTATAAAGGTTCAGTAAAGGTAAATGTTTTGTTTATTATAGTGTCACCCCTATTGAAAGGGCCAGCCAATTTGACTTATGAGACACCTATATTTCGTGCACACAGTACCTCCCGAATCCCTCCTCGTATTGCCGGGCGCCTGGCAGAGATGGGCCTACGGTAACCATTATCTAACTAGCTAACGGCTTGCCAACCGACCGCATCGGTTCTAACCCAGCTCCTGTCACGATTTGAACATTCGATCTCCCGCTTCCAAGACAAACACCCTAACCACTCAGCCACGGTCGTGGTATATATGTTTGCATTCCGTCTGTTGTGCCTTGTTCCCAGTCGTATAACTTCGCACAGAGCACAACGAACTTAACAACCATTTGTATTAAACATTAAGGCTGTCCAAAACACGTTAACATGCATACGTGTTAGTCAGATGAGACAACAGGGCACAAAGTCCGGCTGGTATTCAAATGTATATGGCCAGATTCAATCACCCTAGAAAACAGCGACAAAAGTCTATCAATTCATTCACTTTGGCCTCATTCACAGAAAAGAGGTTTCAGTTAAAGTATGGTTGCCCGGACGGGCGAGAAAACCGGTAACATGACAACCGTAACAATGGTTTCATATTTCGTCCGAAATATCAAAACAATAGAAAAGGAAGCTAAAGTCTGGGTTCTTGTCACGGGAGATTAAGGGTGTTTACTTCATGTTGGTAAAGATTATCTAGACTCATAATCTATGTTAACATTCTTAAGCTATTCTAATGATTTCCAATGAATTCGTCACAAAACTCCAACCATAAATAACGAGTTTCTCTCAGTTGATTTTAGCTGTTTATTGTTTATGTCATTCCGTCTATTTGAGACGTCTTAAAAGGAGAGTCAGTTTGGTAAACATGAAATAATTTGTAATTATAAATTCTTTGGGTTCATTTATACATGATTTAGTTAATAACAATACTTTGTCCCTGTTTTGAATGGTGATATAGTTTTACTTAGTCGAGCAGTTAGTACAATGTATATTCTCATGTGACAACGATTGGTATTTAAATCTTTATTTACTATGGTGTCACGTTATTTCAAATAGCCAGTTAAATTGGCTTCTGAGACATCTACATTCCGTTGAGTGTTGCCAAAGTTTGATTGCTTTGGAGTGAGACAGTCGTAAGTGTGCTGTCATCCAGAGTTTTCCTGCTTTATTGGCCAATGACCTCTGGCATCGGGGGAAGACACAGAAACCTACTGTTAGACCAGGAATCCGGTTGCGCATTCTGAATAGACCCCTTGCATTATAACGCACCGTCTCCTAGAAGAATCATTGGTTCCACCAAACTCTTGACCTTCTACGCGACCTCCAACTGGTGCGATCGATTGGTCCTCGAGTCAAGCTCGAGTCACTGAGGGCAAAGTAATCGAAATCAACATAAAATATTATCATGTCACTTTCACGACTCCATACTTACAACTATCCAAGGTGAAACATTTTTATAACAATGTCCGTGTTTGAGAAGTCATATAATTTATCTTTGTTTAAAACAGAACGACGAGGAAATATTTGAGCAGCCTAGATGTTATACTTATCGGAATGTCAACCACGCAATTTACGTCAATACATTGTAATCATTAGGGATACGAACGACATACATAACTATGTACTCAATCTACTTGCTACATTGCCTTTGACATACTAGTAATAAGAAACAGTTTATTGTCAGTGTGAATAATTCATCACTGCGGCATGTATAAATCTACCGTTGAAAGGTATGTTTTAAATTCAATAACGGAATATATATTTTTAATATATGAGTGGTTTAAAACATACGTCTTGCGAGCAATAGGTGGTGGTTCGAATCCATGTACGGGTCTGTTAAGATCGGTGAGCCGCCAGTTGGTTGAATAACCAAGGGCCCAGGTGTACGATAGGACTTGGTTTATTTTGTAATTTGTATATATTCGATAATCATCCCTTTTCCTTAAGGTACCCTTCGCCACGAGGGTATGGGAGAAGAAAAGTCTGGATATATCTTTATTGCGGAGGGCCAAGCATGCAAGAACAGCTGACCATGGTACCATTTGCAGTCCATCTTTGGTATGCGTCGAGAGCCTCGACCCAAACACACTTAGTGGTTACTCTGTCATTGTATTGACTATCTATAGTTGAAGACAAGGCTAAGCAGTACTCATGGGTACTGTTTTATCAAAGCAAATTTAAATTTAAGGTCAAATTTAAGATCTGAATTAAAACCCTACACATTGGGGACAGTCATAGCTTGTAGGAGTTGTTAACTGACTCATAATTAACATTGTACAAGCCTTTACATCAATTTGTAGCAGTTAAAATAATTATAAATAATTGTAATTTGAACGTAAGTTAAAGATTTTCGTAATTACTTTTAAAAATCAAAGCACTGAAAGTACTGCTGTGTGGCGTACTGATGCCATTAAATCCAATATCGAATCCAGGTTGTATCATAATTTTATGTCACAGTTCTGATAAGCCCACCCTTACTCAAACATTTGTGCTGCTAAAGACACCAAGAGAACCAGCAGTTACCTGGAACTTACTTAAGTAACTGCTGAGCATCAATGAAGGGATATTTACAAATACCATTTTTAACGACTTGGAGAATTCGACCAGTGTCAAGATAAGTGACTGTTTATTCTCCGTATGACCACGCATGTTAATTAAATGACACTCTATATTAACGTATGTAAAAGGGGTAAACATGGCGTCGCTACCACATATCGATCGGCCGATTAATTCTTTAAAAACAAGTTTTACATTTTATAAAACCTTTAAGTATAAGCTTTTAAAACAAGCTTTAACGAACAAAATCGATCGAATATTAAATTAATAATTGATGATTTTCGACCGTGTATTTTGGTATAAAACGGGATATTTTAAACTTACTTTTACGCGGAACGGATTCTTACTCGTCGCCGTGGATTAACTAATTAAGGTATCGTGTTGAATGTTGTGTAAAAGAGAGACATATATCTCTGCTTCATTACAAGCTTTAAATATTCAAAATCGGATAATAGATACGAACATTATGAGGTCTTATATAAAGCACCGTAGAAATTGACTAGTGCGTTTAACGCTTACCGCGATAACATCGTTAATCGGCCGATCGATATGTACGTAGAACTATTTCAGTTCCCCCCACCAGCTATATATAGCATCAATGTTTGTATACAACATAATTAGGTCATCGTCTGCAATGTGCAGCGGTGGAGTGATTTACATACGTTACAGTATACGATTGAAAACCGTGGGAACTATTAGATTCCCGCCACCAGTGAGAACATTCGTTGGTAGTAAAAATATAGTCCGTTGCGGAATGATTTGCTATAAAAATCCTCTAAAAATAAAAGTCTGATAAAATTGTTGGTCTTAATATAAGTAAATGTTGGTAATGTAAACAAATCAGTTCCAATGATACGTGTAACCTGTGTTGCATGCTTGTAATATTGTTCAAATCATAGAACTATTTGTTTGCCGAGGCCTAATGCGTTAAATTGGTCGTAAGCTGAAAAGTGGTAATAACATTGTGTGGCGTTT
Source organism: Spisula solida (assembly GCA_947247005.1). Lineage (NCBI taxonomy): Eukaryota > Metazoa > Mollusca > Bivalvia > Venerida > Mactridae > Spisula > Spisula solida. The sequence goes on along the minus strand of OX365948.1, from coordinate 57,162,380 downwards.
ACGCCACACAAAAACAGTACTCTGGTTCATAAGCTGGCTGAGAGTTCGTGGTTTGACCTACGAGAAGGCGGACTTGAACTTACGACTTTTGGAACATAAATCAGATGATCTACCTCTTAGTCACAACTATTTAACAATTATAAATAATCATAGTTTCAACGCCTGTACAATGGAGATTGATTTAACATACACTCGAGTGAAAATTAGCTGACAAAAGTCATTGTAAAAATAATACATATTTGTGGTTGCCATAGTTTCGCAATTACTACTAGTAAATCTTCTAGAACGCGTTTAAGTTGTGGTTTGACAAAGTAGGTCCTCACAAAAATATCGGTTAATGTGTACCACGTCCGTCAAACATAATGAATCAAGCATGTATGATTTCTCTTTCTTTCATTGTTCAAAACGAAAACTGTTTATTTTCTGGATTTGGGGAACGCCGAAATATTTATATAAGCCAAGTTTTATTATTGTCACAGTGTACAAGTATGATGCGATTGTGTTCCTTTCTTTTCAATTAAAAAGGTGAGTGGCATAACTGGTATTAAAATATTTTGAAAACGAAATATGTTAAGGGTCGCCCATTACATAATTCATATTTGTTAACTTTTGTTAGCTTTCTTTGGCTTCATGTCTCAAAGTACCGAAGGTATATATTTAAACTATTCGCCAAAATTCATTATCATAATCGTACCAACTATGTAGAACAAATATGTTTATAAGAAGAATCGTTTTATACGTTAAGACCAGGGGCGGTATTCACAAAGAATCTTAAGGTTTTCCTTAAGGTTTTCCTTATCCTTAAATTATTTTCCTCAGATAAGGATAAGGAATTTCTTAACCTTAATGAATTCCTTATCTTCATTTAAGGAAATACTTACCTAAGGAATTCCTTATATATATGCAAATTTTTATTTTCCCTTAAGGGTATCCTTAAACTCGTTGCCAGGCAAACTAGGTATTTCCCGTTCTTAAAATAGTAACGGAAGTTGAAATTGACGCGCACTTTCGTTAATTGTCAAACAGTCTGTTGTTATTACGGACGTTTTTAACCTTTTTGTCGCTACGGGCAGCTATTTTTGGGTGATCAATGCTATAAAGATTATCATATTATTAATTGTGAATACATACGGCAGTTTTCACACTCATATTGTGAAGTTTTCGCGTAGAATTACGTGCGCAGAGTATCTTGACCAATGTTCGGATAGCGCTGTGTTTGGTTAATCTGTAGGACTAAAGTACGGTAGATTTCTACCCTGTGAATGTTATTAAATTTACAGTAAATTACTACTAGATCTATTTGAAAACTTCTTTTTTTCATACTAAATTCCGATCTATTGAATAAAAGACTTTTGTTCTATGTATCATGACAGCTAGAATTCTAGTAGGCCTACATGTAGATCCAATCTCTGTCCATTTTAAACAAGCCAATGCACTTATCAATGTTTCCCATAGAAGGGGGGGGGGGGGTGCACGGGGAATTAGACATAGAGACTTTCCCGATGCACGGGAATTTGATAAACCCTGTCTTCACATGTAGCGGGAATTAGACTTGGCCCGTATTTTATGGACGATTTACAGTCAACTCACCCCCCTACCAACTCACCCCCTGGCCAACTCACCCTGGATTTGGATAACTCGCCCTACGCAATTACCAACTCATCCCCCCTTAAAAAATAACATACCAACTCACCCCCCTAAAGATATTTTTATTAAATTTAATATATTTGTTGGAAAAAATCACTTTGAATTGGTAATACATGTAGTTTATTATGAAATTATTAATATGTTCAATTATGTGATATTGGAGGCGTTTTTTTTGTAAAATTAACAGTATTTTCAAACAGTGGCCATTTTGAAAACGCTGTAATGACAGTGAAAAAAGCGAAAAACAAAGGAAAAAAATAAAACAATTTGTCAAAAAACATTATGATTGAAAAAATTAGGACTATAATTAGATCTATTATATCAATTGTCAATAGTCAAATACCTTGTTTAAAAACATATGAAAATTAGATAACTTGCATAGAAAATCATAGTTTCCGAACGATCAAGTTTTGAAAATAACGAAGGTAAATAACTAACAAACTCGCAAGTATTCGAGAAAGCAGAGATCTGTTAATTTATTTGTGTATAAATACACTTTATTATCATGAATTAACACTAAGTTTAAAAATAAATATAATATTCTACATATAAAATTGATGGGGGGGGGTGAGTTGGACATTTTAAAATTGACATCGGGCGAGTTGTCCAAATCCAGGATGAGTTGGTAGGGGGGTGAGTTGGTAGGGGGGTGAGGAATTCCCCTATATAACCCCCCCCTCTGGGAGAAAACGTTGACAAGTGCATAATTCAATGCCAATGTCAAGTATTGTTAGGATCGATCAACACACCAATAAAAAGTAAATAAGTAGATGTGAAGATATTTGTGCTGAAAACACACATTTGTCAGTTGTTGAGCAAGCTGCAGGATAATTCAACTTTTCCAAGGCTAATATGTTTACCAGTCACACATGTACAATCAAAATCTGTCTACACACAATACAATGGTCCTCCCATCAGAACATTACCGATGATATTATTTAAATAAAACTTAAAGTATCATCAGATGTGGGTGTCGCTAATTCAGACACCTACGTGAATACATGCCACAAGGGCTATTTTCCATTCGCTCAATGCAATACCCATATATAATGAACACACAAAGCATCATAATTTTGTCGGACTACATGCGCTCCAACAGTCAGGGGCATAGCCAGCGATACGGACGTGCGCACATGCGTAACATTAATTTGAAAAGTAAAATATGGCTAAATGTCCATGAGGGCCCTAAACCATGCGTAGCATCAACTCAAGCCTGGTTATACGCCCCTGACAGGTTCAAATATCATAATGCATTCAAGTGCGTATACAGTCACGATATACATGTATGTGCATGTATAGATCTATATTCTTCGTACATACACATATTGTGCCATTTGTGGGTCGACTGAACTGGTTATAATACACAAGTTCGACGGGACGGGGCTAAGTGTATGTTCATAGGGACCAAGAAAAAACAATTAGTCAGACCCCCTTGAGAAAATTTCAGAATTTGTGCATGTTACAAATCGTTTAGATAGTGATGTTCGTTTAGGTTCCAAGTATATGGCTGTATATTTTGTGATCCTTGCCTTTTTATTGACATTGGTGAGTGGTGTAATCCTTGCCTTTTTATTGACATAGCCATGATAGGCAAGTGGTGTAATCCTTGCCTTTTATAGTCATGATAGGCGATTGGTGTAATCCTTGCCTTTTTATTGACAAAGGCGAGTGGTTTAATCCTTGTATTCTTCATAATGCTTGGTGGTGGCAGCTTGCAGCATAGGTTCGAATCCCACAATATATGCAAGCTATGATTATCATTACATGTATTGCAGTCTGAGTATATAGTCATAACCCTGCTAAAGCCATGTCAATTTTAAAAATACATGTAGATTTTTGTTCAAATCATGACTTTGTTCAACGAGGTTAAATATAATGAATATATGTGCTTCGGTTATCCAAGTGAGCCATTTTAATGCAAATGCTAAAGTTAAAATGTCATCATTGAAATTTGGATGGATTAACTTGGATGGATTTTCAAAACACTTGAAATCAACCATTATTCAATTAAATGTTTCTTGGATCATATTTATTTCTTTTGTCTCACTACTTTCTGACATACATGTACCAATATAACAATAGTACAAGTATGTCAATCTGCAACTGAAAAACAATAAATGAAAATGTATATGAGGTTTGTCTTTATTTTCTATACCACAAAAACATGTGTTACACTTTATAGTGTATTATAAACAATGACATGAACTGAATTTTAATCATTTATTATATGAGAGACATAATAACAAGAGCTTACAAAAAAGCAAATTCAAATTAGAAACAGGACATGACATGATGTGTTTCCAAAAAGTGATTTTTCACAAAGCCCTAACTTCTTTGTTACATGGGAAAAAAGTAACCCAGACAACCAGCAAACATTGTTGAAATATTGTAACTTTGTTCAACCTTAACTAATGCACAACCTTTTTGATTTAGGGGCCATAATGTAATTCACTGAATATGGTAATATTTTTATCCACAACTGCATGCTTGTGTACTAAGTTCTTGCACAAATAGCTGATTTTATATAATCAAAGGGTCATAACTCTGCTAGATTACTGGTCACATCTAAACATTAAATCTATCATGCACAATGTGACTGTTATCACATGACTTTTTGATGAATTAAGTAAATAGAGGATATTACATGAGTGTCTTTTCATATTGAATTTATTAAACGAGTTGAATAAAATAATAAAATGCGAGGCTCTGCCGAGCATTATATTGATTTTATTCAACGAGTTTAATAAATTCAATGTGGAAAGTCACAAATGTAATGTTCTTTTTATCACATGTTAGCCCTTTTCCGGCCGAAACATAAAATAGCTACTTATTTTCACTATAATAATTGCGCAACTTTGACGACGTCGCCTATACTTTGAATGACGCCGCGTCAAAGCTTTATATCAAAAATAAATAATGGCTTTATTACGCTACCGCGACGTCAAACATTTGATATGACCATGTTAAGACTTTCACACAACCCGCATCTAAAATAGCAATTATCTTAATCAAGAGCAAACAGTCTGTTGTTAAACAGCAATCTTGACAGTGAAACTTGACAAGTGGACATTTCTGAGAATCATCTAAGATGTATGTCTCAAGATGGACAAAAGCGAATCTATAACACCAATCGCCATGAATGGGCACACAATGGATATTTAATAATTAATACATTTTGTGCGAAAACTGAAAGAACATTCAAAAAAGACATAAACTAACATAATTGTTTTTCTTATAAATTACTACCTGCAGCTAGATAATAAAAATTCAAGCCTTTATCTAAATAGAGAAAACTGTGTTGGAGAAGTTATATAAAATGCTGATCAAACCTGTCATTACTGCCATAACTTTAAATATTGCACAGATTTTAAAATAAAACTGTATACAAACCAAGTTAAATAAGACAAAAGCAAATAATAAGTCAAAATTTAACAAGAGCTATCACAGTATACAGCATTCTAGACAATTTGCAGCTGTTTATCTATAAGTTTACAACAGATAAGTGTCTGTATATCTGTGTTAAAGACTATTGCCCAACAATATTTCAGCTATATACAGTGGCAGATTCACTTTTAATACCAGTTTTCCTGGACGGTCTCTCAGCCAGTACAAACAAGGAAACAGCAATTTCTCCACATGTGGAGGAAAATCAAGACTGTTGTCAAATTTTCATGCACATGTATTACCTGCTGGACTGGAATTGAACCCAGATTACCGGGTTACAAATCCAGCTCACCACCACTGGACCATGAATGCGTCTACACTTTGTATGCAATTGAAATAATTAATACAACTACATCTTAACATAACAAGAACAGACAATTTTTCTCTTATGACTTTCCTTGTATCCGGGTTAGTATATGTGGATAATAGAGATGCATAAATTTTATTAGTGAAAAAAGCAAATTATTCATGGTTTCAAAATAGCATGTGTATTTTCACTGTTTTACTTACACAGTTTTAGATCATGTTCCATATTTTTCACATTTAATATAACTTTTTAATTTCAATGTGATTCATTTAATTAAAATTTCAACCAATCACAGTTACTGTACCATTTTAAGAGAATTGGAAGAATAAATTAACAGAAAAACAGTTTGGTTCATGATCACATGCAATTAAAATATGCATTTGTTGCTGTGACACTCATGAATGAAAATCTTGATTTCTGTGATAACTTTGAGATATAAAATTCCCATCTTACACCAAAACCAACAAATATGCTCTACTAAATAGAGTTAATGACACTTTTATATTAATTACTATTCTATTGTTTAATTATAGTAAGATCTGAATCAATTACAAAATAAATGGTGAAGAATAATTTGTCTCCCTTTTGTAACTGTTTATGAGTTCTCTGACTGCTTTCAGTTTGAATTTCACACAAGAAGTTCCAAGAAATGTTCACATCTTCTGAATGTTTTCTTCTGTCTTGATGAAACCATTTCTTGCCTTTTGGGCCACTTATCCACTTAGAATATGTGAAGTGGAACTCCTCTGGCATCTGTGAATTGGTAGAAGTCATTTTACATGACCGAGATTGACCAGTTGATCGTATGTTTCCGGCAATCTGTGGTTGTTTTTGTCATACCGCTGTCAAGTCCACAAGGCACAACACGTTAAACAATGATGGAATTTCCAGTAAAGCTAGCTGCCTGTTTAAGTTATTACAAAAGTTCCACACTAATCATTGCAGACACAAAACCAGTAAGCATGTGACCATTGTGTTTCGTTTCTGAACGGTTTTAGTGTCACTGAATCTATACAGTACAGGAAACATTCACTGATTCAGGAAAGTAACTTGGAACTTCAAAACACAAGATGCTAAACTATCCCCGAGTGACCAGATAACTGCTGCGGTTTCTATGTAGGCCATGGTCATAGTTTATCTTCACATACCTGTCCAAAGTAAAGTAGTCGTCAAACCAGTTGATTCAGCCACAGTAAACAACCTGCATCGCTTGTAAAGTGTTTTGTGATTTCAACTTTGACGAGGTTCGCGAAAATACATGACACTTTGGCTACGGTCCCTTCAAGCTGTCCAAACGCTCAATCTTGTCGTCCGGTGTGTGTTTATGCTGACAAAGCATTGATCTACATCGTCCAACTCTTCATTTAACAATTAATAATTATGCTCATAGAGACTAGAATAATCAAGTTTCTGCCGACGCGTTAATTTCAGTGTCATCTGTTTACCAACAGTCAACGGCAGTTATTCCCCTTTTGATCGGTTAACCACTGTATTAAACATTTATATTGGACGAAAAAATGCGTACCGCAAATCGTTGAATTTACTTTTTACGCACAATTTCCGTATTTTCATGGTTATTGGGGTGTTTATTCGTCAAAATCGCTCAAATCCACACGTAGGTCGCCATTTTATTTTTTCCTTATCTAGTTTAAGGAAGCTCGAAGCTTCCTTAACTTTTATGACCAAAATCGGCCGAGATAAGGAAAACCTTAAGGTAAGATGTTTCGTGAATACCACTTAAGGTTTTCCTTGGGGGTTGAGGAAAAAACTGGCTGTTTTAAGGAAAACCTTGCTACTTAAGGGAAACCTTATCCTTAAGATTCTTTGTGAATACCGCCCCAGGGTACTGTTTTATCAAAGCACTTACGGAAATCGTAAACTTACGCTCAAATTTAAATTCTTCCTTATTCTTCAAGACCTAAGCATAGGGGAACATTATATTTTTGTAGGGGTTCTTTGACTGAATAATAATTTATATTGAACAACCCTTAGCTACAATTTGTAGCAGTGAAAGAATTATAAAGAATTTAAATTTGATGGTAAGTTTACGCTTTCCGTAAGTGTTTTGATAAAACATTACCCGGATGGTTACTCATCACTATGTTCTGATTGTCTGACCTTAACATTGCGTAAAAAAGTCTAAAAATGTTAGATTGCTTACCTTAGCTTTGAATTGTTGAGGCAGGCATTGACAAATAAATGGTTGAATTGACTGCCCCTAGTGTTGTGTTGTTATGTGGCAGAGTTGTCGTCCATTATATTGTGTTAAATGTAGAGTCAGGCATTATCAGACAAAGGCGACGGTCAAATGCATTTGCTAGTCTAATAAGGAAGACAATTTATAGACGCGTCATCAAAATAGGTGTAGGTCATGATTTTAATTTCCCCTGTACGTCAGTAACCAGCCACGCACCTTTTTTATTTTTAGAAACAGTGACATTGACCTCGACATTGACCCCCTCCATCGGCCCCACTTTCAATCCCAAGCAACGTTTTCAATTAAGCTATCTACAAGCTACTGTGTTAACTAATATGAAATGTATGAATACTATATATATTTGGGAAATAAATATGTTTAAGTTATAGTTAGAACATATTAAGTAAATTTTAATGATTAAAAAGGGCGGAGCGAGCGAAGCGAAGCGAGGCCTTTTTAGTCATTAAAATTTACTTAATATGTTCTAACTAACTTAGAATATAACATTCTGCATTCTGATTAGCTGATAGAAATTAGCGCCAACGCAAGACGTCAAGTCTGTTAAGAGAAAATTTTAATGATTAAATTTTCATTTAACCGCGAAAATGCGGCGTTTTCATTGGCTCATAATGTAGGTTATATTCTAAACTACAGTTAGTTTCATCATGACATCTCATTCCTAACTGAAACCAACTGTTGACGAAACTTTGGCTATTTACGGAACGGCCTATATACATGTGTACACGTACACATTGTCAAACTTGATGACATTTATATACTTTTTATACACTTCATTAACTCCCATTGTCGTCGTATAAAATTAGTTTTAAAATGACATAAATTTTCCCCCAACTTTCCCACGTCAGTAATTGTGCGTTTTTTAAAATGTACGTACCATATACGGACAAGCTAAAATATACGGAACTTGGCTTCCAGGCATCGTTGCATGCATTTATTTTCACACAGCATTTGGGCTTAGAATTTAATACGGGCGACTGTCCCTGTGTTCTGTATTGGTTATTTTTGTGTGTACTGACTACTGAGCATTTTCTTTTTGTTTTTTTTATGGTATTTGGTACATACTTCTACATGCTTGTTGTTTCTCTTGACTGCTGTTTTCTCTGTCTGATTTACTATTAACTGTCAACGTGTATTATCAAAATATAATTTCCCTTTTCATCTTAACGTTGTAAAGCATTAACCGAATTAGCCGAACATTACAAACCAAAAAATAAAAACATGATTTCTCATTTATTTCTTTTCAACAACAATAATAATAATAATAAATACTTTATTTATAGAGGCAATACAGTTAGGCAACTGTCCAATCTTCCCTGTGAGCCTCTTGAAAATAATCAACATTTACAGATATACATGTATGTACATAGCAACACAATACATGATAGCAAAATATTATTTATATACAATCATAATTATCATAACATGCAACAAGCAATGTCGTCATTAATTATTAAAAAAAAAATAACATAATTATATGTGTTGGGTTTTTTGCCCGTATAATATGTGGTAATTCTGTTGGATGTTGAAAACACAACAGATACAGCTCAACCTCTCTATAGCAACACCCTTTGGGCAACAAGTAGTTTGATTGTTGTCCAGAGGTTGTTGCTCTTTATAGGTAAATTTAATAGTAAATTGTTACTTCTAGAGCAAAATGATTATGTTGCTTACCACTCTAGAGAGGTCGTTTCTCAAAGGATCGAGGGCCACTCTAGAGAGGTCGTTTCTTAAAGGATAGAGGGCCACTTTAGAGAGGTCGTTTCTCAAAGGATCGAGGGCCACTCTAAAGAGGTCGTTTCTCAAAGGATAGAGGGCCACTCTAGAGAGGTCGTTTCTCAAAGGATAGAGGGCCACTCTAGAGAGGTCGTTTCTCAATAGATCGAGGGCCACTCTAGAGAGGTCGTTTCTTAAAGGATAGAGGGCCACTTTAGAGAGGTCGTTTCTCAAAGGATCGAGGGCCACTCTAAAGAGGTCGTTTCTCAAAGGATCGAGGGCCACTCTAGAGAGGTCGTTTCTCAAAGGATAGAGGGCCACTCTAGAGAGGTCGTTTCTCAAAGGATCAAGGGCCACTCTAAAGAGGTCGTTTCTCAAAGGATAGAGGGCCACTCTAGAGAGGTCGTTTCTCAAAGGATAGAGGGCCACTCTAGAGAGGTCGTTTCTCAATAGATCGAGGGCCACTCTAGAGAGGTCGTTTCTTAAAGGATAGAGGGCCACTTTAGAGAGGTCGTTTCTCAAAGGATCGAGGGCCACTCTAAAGAGGTCGTTTCTCAAAGGATCGAGGGCGACTCTAGAGAGGTCGTTTCTCAATGGATCGAGGGCCACTCTAAAGAGGTCGTTTCTCAAAGGATCGAGGGCGACTCTAGAGAGGTCGTTTCTCAAAGGATCGAGGGCCACTCTAGAGAGGTCGTTTCTCAAAGGATAGAGGGCCACTCTAAAGAGGTCGTTTCTCAAAGGATAGAGGGCCACTCTAGAGAGGTTGTTTCTCAAAGGATCGAGGGCCACTCTAGAGAGGTCGTTTCTCAATAGATCGAGGGCCATCCTAGAGAGGTTACACTTGTATTTCAACAAGCTGGTTGTTTACTAGGGCTGCGTACCGGTTTCCAATATAAATCGAATACCGGTATTTTGTGTTCGATCGATACATCGTATCGAACGTGCCCGTATCGGTCAAAAAATCGATCAACAAAAATATACATGTAAATCAATAAAATACCCATTTTCAATCAAGTTTTCCGTCGTCTATTTGTTTCGTCTCAAAATGGTCAGGTCGTCGAAGTAGTTTATGTCCGAGTGAATCTAATTTTCAAACAAGAATCTGCTATGTAAACCACTTGCGCAATTTAAAAAATATACAAATAGGTTGTTTATCACATCTCAGGCCTGGCTTAATTGTGTTAAACCCCTACATCCTGTAAGAATGCACGTGCATATTTACAGTATTTAGATGTTTTATTGCCAAAATATTATATCATATAATATATCGAATATCGATCACTTTGTATCTATACAAATATTGTATCCATCATTCTAATTGATACGCAGCCCTATTGTTTACTAGGACAATATTCAGAAATACGTTTGCCTTGTAGCATTTTTTTTCACAAAAAGTCTTATAACACGTCGTCGTAATTCAAAGGTTACTGTATGCAGAAAACTAGTGACGGATTTTTCAATGAATGACCTACCCTAAAAATAGTTTACAACAGACAAATATTTGTCGCTGGACAGCAAAAACATGGTCGAAGATATTTCAACAAGTTGGTGATTTACACCATTTATATCTATTTCTTCGACAGTGTTCAAACATCATTTTACATGTGTAAATATACATTTCAATATATAATCATGAATTGTCGAGCATTTCGATTCAATCGGCGTAAAGTAAATTATTTTAAGACCATAAAATCAACAATCATTGTGATACGCTATCATTAGAAGCAAATAACTTCCACTGTATTGGGTGAAATAACAATATTTTCCTCACTGAACAAGTGTTTGGTTTGAAAGGTACTTTTGTACACATGTAGAAATGGGCCATAGAATTGAGCACACAAAGAGGGTAAGTAATCTAGATATGCCCTGCTCTATATTTGGTCATATACAAATGTTGTAAAATGGTCCCACAAGTGCTCGCTTTGATCTTTGATCTTTTTCTCTGTTTCAATATATTCTCAGATTACGGGCAACACAATATAGATACATACAATAGTAGCAGATAACTTACAACTGAAGACACTCGCTACAAAGAATAACAAAGAACGGTCCGTAATCATAAAACTTCGAAGAGTTTTTCGTCCAAGAAAAACTAATTATAAAGGTTTGTTGAATAAATGTCTAAGATTTTAACGAAAATATCTTAGTTTTTTGTCCAAGTATTATTGCTCCGTGAAAAGTTAAAATCATCTAAGATTAAACTCAATATTACTTTTTATTTCTATAAAGTGAAGTATGTTTCATCTTTTTGTGAAAACGGGCCCTGAACTTCTCAAACTTGTGGTTATTGCCGCGCACTATTAAATCCTATTATTTTGTAAGCATTAATTTTGTGGGAATTGAAAAAAAACATGTGTCATGAATTTACGAATTTCAAGATTTAATGGAAACTCCTTATTACGTAATTCAAAGTTCAATTTATCGTTGAGATTTCATTCATAAAACCAACAAAAAATCGCATAAAAGGTAATAACTGGACAGCAACAAGTATGCCTATGTTAAGTGAGGTGCCCGTTTATAAAAGTGCCACCCTTTTTGGTGTCATTCAAGTTGACTTACAAATGTTGTTCAATTTAGTAATTCATTTATGAAGCCACGTATGTAGTTTTTGATGCTATTGTTTTGAATTTCAGAAGCATCATATATTGCAAAAACATATATGCTGTGGTGTCATTTCCATCAGAAGCATTACATGGAGTCCGCACAATTGTGAATACAACATCAAGCCATGTGGGGTTACTCCCCTTAGGCACCGATCAGTGTTTGCTTAACTAAGCGTTGTGGAGTTAAGACTGATTTTATTCTTGATGTTGTTCGGTATTTCATTTATAAATACCTGATGCTACTGTTATAAATACGCGAATTCCTATTATCAAATATTTATTTTTGAGAACATTGTCCATAATCGAAAGTACTACTTAGCCTGAATAAATTATCCTGATCATCGAACGTTATGCTTGGCTATATTACAAACTTCTCTCGTGTAATATACATCATGTAGTAATGTCCGCGGGAATGTCTTGACTGCACTTTTACTGGTCATTTAAATAGATGCTTATAATATACTTCGTGCAAAATCCTGATACTCTCGGCTTAAAAAACAAGGCCGAAGTTTAAATTATAGACAAGAAATCAACTGTTAATTTCTGCTTACCATAAAATAGCCACTCCATGCTAATTTAACAATGGACGATGTTAACATCCAATCGGAAAACTCTTGTTACAAAGCAATGGCCAATAGGCATTGAGTTCACATTCGGCGGTATTCTCAGTTCATGGAATCAAAGCCAGCAAACATGGGACTGAACACGACACAGTGAACACAGAATATCAAACTGTTGAAACGACTGTGTATTATCAATATACTTTGTGGTGTGCTGTTGTCACACTCAGTGCTAGGAACAACACATCTCAGTGCTAGGAACAACACATCTCAGTGCTAGGAACAACACGAAGAAGACTCTTGTCGACGATCAGTTAGTCGGATACTTGTTATAACATTCGGTGGATACAACTGAAATAATAAAGAAAATGAAAATCAAGAACTAAATAAACATGTCAAATTCAATTGTGTGAATGTATAAATATCTAGATAAATGCACATACAACAAACAGACGATTGTCACAATTCTTTGCAGAACTTGTTTTTCCTTGAGTATGGAACCCAAGTGTAGATTTGCACGTGTAGTAAAACTATATATATATATCCCTTTATTGCGTATGTAATGCTGTTGAGCAGGTTCCATCGCCGAGCTATGAAAGACATTGGCTGAGGTAAACATTTGGGAAACGAGTGATACTTGATTATATGCGGAATTATGTGGTTCCATGAAGATGGAGCCTCAATACATCCTAGAAGCATGACTCGTGCATTTGTAACTGTATCATTAGTAATAAAGAGCCACACCATGGTGGCCATGACTGTTCATACCGTTTTAGCCTACTTGATAATACAACTATAAACTTACTCTCTTCCTATTGGTATATATTTGATTTACCAGCTGCTCAAATGCTTCAGTAATGTTGTAGTTTTTCCTTGCACTAACTTCTATAAACTGTATTTGAAGAGATTCCGCTAACTGAAATTGTACAAATGAAAGTTTTATTACATATAAACTATGGTGGACAAGGCCGCAACTTAGCACAGAAAATATAATAACAAATCGGAAAGGGAAGGCAGCACTCAATAGTAACAGAAGAACACACTGAAAAAGAACGGTGTAGATAGATAGATTGGTACTGGTACATGTATATATACAAGTAGTCGACCTCAGCAGAATACTGATTTACTGGCCGGCATTATCGGGTACTTAACATGTAGTTACATGAATATGAGGTTGGGGCAAAAAACTTAAGTTATACAGTTCAACTTCTCCAGAGCGGCCCTATGTAGAGCAAAAACCTACCTTAAATTAGCAACATGATCATTTTGTTCGAGAAGTAACCATTTACTATACATGTATACATTTTATTTCAGAACAAGAACTTATGTTCAACAACCCAATTTTTTATTCCCCGATGTGTGATGCTCTAGAGCTTTAGAGGTTGTAGATATACTGTACATGCGTTAAATCGGTCATATACATATCATAAGGACATTGAACCTTCTCTGTTGCCGGTCAAATGGAATGGTTTCCAGTTTGGATTGTGGCAACTGCCTTAACTCCTTAGATTTGGCACTAAATGTTGCCAGTCCGAGTTTGCAAAAACAGCTCTCAAGAATTACAGCCGGTTATACGGTATGGCAATCACATTAAGAATCTAACACACTTGAATTGTAAACAAAGTTATACTTAAGTCATAACAACACTTCATCATAGACGTCGGACAAGTCGAGCACCTGGCTTATCTCGAGCATTTGTCTTGTCTCGATGGGTCCTCGAGATAACGAGGTTTTACTGTATGTCCACCAAGATATTCATGATAACTTACATGTTTCGCTTCTCCTGTTGTTACGTTCAATTCTTGCAGATCTACTTTATTTCCAACCAGTATTATCTCTGGCATAACATCACAGTTCTATAATACAACAACACATGTATAAACGAGTTTTGATATGGAATAACATTTATCAATTTGTTATAATACGTTAGCAATCGTACATGTAATTAAACAATAAATATTTAAAATCCTCCGGAAGGCGCCCAACAACAATGGCCGCCTACCTCATGTTAACAATGACAGAAGGGTGCCATTCAAAATGCCGCATATCACGTGGTGTGTTCTCAGTCTATCTAAATGTCTAGGTTCACTGCGGTATACCGTACACCGGATATTGCACGTTAGTTTGAGTAATACCATTACTTTTCGCGACATTGGACTGGAAACGAGGGTAAGTTTAGCCACGATATTTTCCAAACGACTGATTGCTTCACGCATCCCAAATAATTGTAAGCATCTTCAGATATTTATATAGCCAAAGAAGACATCAAACTAAAGCAGGTATTCGTTTGAGTGCTTGATTTTCATTGAAATGGGCGGCTGCTTACTCTCAAATGTTGATAGTGATACTTCAAATGTGTTTAGAACGATTGTATTACCAAGGTATAATTGTTTTAGAACTGAACATTCTTTTTGTGATGAACCAAATATGTTTAGTTCAAGTTTCAGTAAAAATGACGAAAGTAAAAAAAAGATACTTACTAAAACAG